>JAVKPL010012291.1:0-61374 GCA_032173675.1 Gastrolobium villosum | reverse complement strand
CAAATTCCTTCATATACAAAATTTATGAAGGATGTTTTGTCAAAAAAAAGAAGGATTGAGGAGTTCGAGACTGTAGCCCTCACTGAAGAATCATGCAAGTACCTGACTAAGATTCCTCCCAAACTAAAAGATCTGGGAGTATTTACCATTCCATGTACAGTTGGGAAGAACTATCTTGGTCGAGCACTTTGTGATCTGGGGTCGAGTGTAAATTTGATGCCAGCCTCTATCTTCAAGCAGCTCGACATAGGAGCAGCAAGACCAACCACAGTCACTCTCCAACTTGCAGATCGATCCATAGCTAAGCCAGAAGGAAAAATTGAGAATGTCCTTGTCCAAGTAGATAAATTCATTCTACCAGTTGATTTCATCATATTGGATTTCGAGGCCGACCAAGAAGTTCCAATAATTCTTGGCAGACCATTCCTTGCTACTGGTGATGCTGTCATAAACGTCAAAAGGGCGAACTTTCCATGAGTGTGAATGGAGAGGAGGTAAGGTTCAATGTCAGGAAAGCAATGAAGTTTGATGAAGATAACACTGAGGAATGCTCCAACATTTCAACTCTTGATTTAATTATAAGAGAAGAACAGCATGAGCATTTGCAGTCAGAAATAGGCATGAAAGACTTTGAAGAATTGGGAAGTACATTTATTTGGGTAAAGAAAACACTCTCCCTGTGATTATTTCTTCTTTACTAACCCATGAACAGGAACTTCAGCTCACACAGAAGCTCAAGGACTACAGAGGAGCAATTGGCTGGACAATGGCTGATATAAAGGGAATTAGCCCAGCAGTTTGCATGCATAAAATTCTGCTCCAAGATCCTGATAGCTCCTCTGTAGAACATCAAAGGAGACTGAACCCTAATATGAAGGAGGTAGTAAGAAAGGAAATCATCAAATGGCTTGATGCAGGTATAATTTATCCTATCTCTGATAGCAAATGGGTTGCTCCTGTGCAATGCGTTCCAAAAAAGGGTGGCATTACTGTGATTGAAAATGACAAACATGAGTTAATAGCCACCAAAAAGATAACTGGGTGGAGGATTTGTCAAGATTATAGGAAGTTGAATAATGCAACCCGAAAGGATCATTTCCCTCTTCCTTTTATTGATCAAATGCTTGATCACTTGGCTGGGAAAGAATTCTTTTGTTTCTTAGATGGGTATTCGGGATACAACCAAATCCCGGTTGCTCCAGAAGACCAGCACAAAACCACTTTTACATGCCCTTTTGGGACATTTGCATTCAGAAGAATGCCATTTGGACTGTGTAATGCTCCCGCAACTTTTCAAAGATGCATGTTTGCCTTATTCACTGATTTAGTAGGAGAAGCAGTAGAGATTTTCATGGACGATTTTTCTGTTATTGGCTGCTCTTTTTCTACTTGTCTTAATAACCTTGAACAGGTATTGGAAAGATGTGTCAAGAGCAATCTAGTGCTGAACTGGGAAAAATGCCACTTCATGGTGAGAGAAGGCATTGTGCTAGGACACAAGATCTCGAGCAAAGGCCTCGAAGTGGACAAAGCCAAGGTGGAGGCAATTGAGAAGCTACCTCCCCCGACCACTGTGAAAGGGATCAGAAGCTTCTTAGGACATGCTGGGTTCTACAGGCGCTTCATTAAAGACTTTTCCAAGATTGCCAAACCACTCTGTGAACTTCTGGAGCAAGATAGGAAGTTCAATTTTGATGAAAAATGCATGACAGCCTTCCTGGAGCTCAAGTCAAGGCTGGTGTCCGCTCCTATCATTCAAAGCCCAGATTGGAGTCTTCCTTTCGAATTGATGTGTGACGCCAGCGATTTCGGCTTAGGAGCAGTACTTGGGCAACGGAAGGATAAAATTTTCAGAACTGTGTACTACGCTAGCAGAACCCTTACTCCGGCACAGGCCAACTACACAGTAACGGAGAAGGAAATGTTGGCAGTTGTTTTTGCATGTGACAAATTCAGATCATATTTGATATGCTCCAAGGTTACAGTATTCACTGATCATTCAGCAATTAGGCAACTCTTTGCCAAAAAGGATGCAAAACCAAGATTGATCAGATGGGTACTATTGCTCCAAGAATTTGATCTTGAGATTAAAGACCGGAAAGGAAGTGACAATAAGGTTGCTGATCACCTATCTCGATTAGAGAGGAGGAGTTCACAAGAAGAAGATCAGATCAAGGAAACATTCCCTGATGAGCAATTACTTATGATCTCTGAAAGGAATGCTCCTTGGTTTGCAGATATTGCAAATTACTTGGCTGCTGGTATAGAGCCGTATCATTTAAGTTACCAAGGAAGAAGGAGATTCCATCATGAAGCCAAGCAATATTTTTGGGACGACCCTTTGCTTTATAAAAGGTGTTCCGACCAACTACTGCGAAGATGCATTCCTGAAGAAGAGCAACAGAAGATACTGGAGCAATGCCACAGTTTCCCTTATGGGGGACATTTTGCCGGAGCAAGAACAGCAGCTAAAGTACTACAGTCAGGTATGTACTGGCCTTCCCTGTTTAAAGATGCTAATATCTTTGTTAAAAAATGTGACAGGTGTCAAAGAGCAGGGAACATTACAAGAAAACATGAAATGCCCCTTGTTCCAATAATGGAGATTGAGTTGTTTGATGTGTGGGGCATTGATTTCATGGGACCTTTCCCACTTTCTTTTGGGAACAAATATATACTTGTTGCAGTCGACTATGTGTCGAAATGGGTAGAAGCCATTGCTACCCCCACCAATGATGCCAGGATTGTGCTGAAGTTTATCAAGAAAAACATTTTCACCCGATTTGGAACCCCCAGAGCAGTCATCAGTGATGGGGGTACACATTTTGTGAATAGACAATTCCAATCACTTCTGAAGAAATATGGAGTGCAACACAAAATTGCCACCCCCTACCACCCACAGACCAGTGGGCAGGTGGAGGTGTCCAACAGGGAAATAAAAAGAATCCTGGAAAAGGTGGTGAACCCAGACAGGAAGGATTGGTCCAGCAAGCTAGATGACTCCCTATGGGCGTATCGAACAGCTTACCGAACACCTATTGGTTGCTCTCCCTACAAACTGGTATTTGGAAAAGCTTGCCATTTACCTTTGGAACTCCAACACAAGGCATTTTGGGCAATCACTTTGTTAAACATGGATGTCGAATTGGCTGGGGAAAAGAGGTTGCTCCAACTGAATGAACTGGAAGAATTTCGGAGCAAGGCATATGAAAATGCCAACCTCTACAAGGAGCAAATGAAAAAGTGGCACGATAAAAAGCTGATCGACAAGGAGCTAGAAGTTGGAGACAAGGTGTTGCTGTATCGATCCAGACTAAAATTGTTCCCTGGGAAGCTGAAATCAAGATGGGAAGGACCTTATGAAATTACGGAAGCATTCCCCAATGGAGCATTTACCATTGCTCATGAGACTTCTGGAGCAACGTTCAGGGTGAATGGACACAGACTTAAAAAGTACAACAGGGGGATCAATGAGCATGATGAACAGACTTATCATCTCAATGACCCAGCCAAAGTTTGAACAAGGGAGCATCAAGTCGAGCTAAGACTATAAACGAAGCGCTACTGGGAGACAACCCAGATTTTTATGTTTTGTTTAAAAAGAAAATAAGAAAATCTTTTGCTAACCATTGCAGGAAGCTAGTTTTGGGGTTGCTCCTGAGCAACCTGATCCCAAAAACAAGGAGCAACCGACACCTAGAACTTAGTTCTTCTGAACTCAAACTCTAGAGTAGGTTGTTCCCACTTGCACCTTTTCATCCAAGGGCCTGCAATGGGCCGCAGATTACACAGAAGAAGGAAGATTGAGCGGCTGAAGCAATCGACTGGACAATAGCTCCTGGTCGTAGCTGTCACACCACTCCAATCAAACAGAGGTGGCAGTTTTCAAAAAAGGAAGGAACCGTCAGAGCAGAGAACAGTTGCTTTTCCCACACGCATTAAAGCCCACGCTCCCCCTCCCCTGTCCACCACTCACCGTAACTCACATCCCCTTCTCTCTTCCCTTTATAAACAAACATCAAACCACCTTCTTCATACCTGCAACTCTTTCAACTCTCAGAGAGCAAAACCTTTCACTTCTTACCACACTCCCCTAACTCAGAGCTTACACCATGACACGCCAAAAAGCCATCATTCCTGTTGCTTCCGCTTCGAACAAAAGAACCCGAACAGGGAAGAAGCTTAAGGCGGTCAACACCACAATAGACCGGACAATCATACCTGAAAGAGGCATCGTCTTCAACTCCAAGCATGGAGAACTCGAACGATGGATGACAGAAGACATAACAACGCTGGACTGGGAGCTGTTCGTTGAACCTCCCTCAAGAGCTCGTACCGAGTTCGTAACTGCATTCTTGGAGGGAGTAAAGAGGGAAGATCTCCCAAAACTCCTCATCAAAGGAGTGAAGGTGGACTTCTCTCCTGAGGAGATCAACGAAGCCTACAACACGGCTTCAGTTCCCACCGAACAAGACGCGTTCGAAAGATACTGTGCTGGCCGAGGAGATGAGGCCATGACTGGGGAAGTGCTCCGCGAAATAGGCACAGAGGGAGCAACTTGGGGAACCAGGGAATCCATCCTGAGGAAACACCTCAAGTTCGAGGCCAAGGTATGGATGCATTTCATAAACTCTCGTCTGATGCCTGTAAGTAATGACTCTAGAGTGAATTGGGAAAGAGCAGTGTTGGTTTTTTGCATCTTGACCAAAAAGAAGTTCGACATTGGGAAAATAGTATACAAACAGTTGGTGTCCAATGCACCAAGGAACTCCCCCTTCTTCTTCCCCTGTCTGGTCACAGAAATGTGCCAAAGGGCTGGTCTGAAAGCCACTACTCCGATTCAGGAGGAAACCATCCCAGAAGGGGCAAATATTGACCAGTCCACGTTAAAAAGAATAAGGGAAAATGAAGGAATGGAGAGTGAGGGGGAAGAACTTGGGAGAGCTCAAAGGAGGGAGTTTCTGGTTGAAACAAGTGACACGACTTGTCACACTCTGTTTGGGCTCGGCGCAGATCTTCTGGCTATCCAAGTGCAAGCCTTGGAGGAAACATTCGGAAAGGAGCTGCAAGCTTTTAAAGAAGCCACCCTACTTATCGAAAAAGAAAAAATAGCCCTGTAGAAGGAACTAGACCAGATAAAGAATGCTGAGCCTCAGCCTCTGAAAAAGAAGATCGAGGAAGGGTAAGGATCTTCAAACTTGCTGAATACAGTTAAGGACCTGGTGGAGACAGTGGAATCACTGAAGAAGAAGGTGGAAGAGAAAGAACAGGCCCATGAAGAAGAAAGGAATGACTGGAAAGAGGAGATTAGGCTCCTAAGGGATGAATTGATGAAAAATAGAGAAGAAGATATTCAACTCAGACTATACTGCAGAGCTCGTGATTAAGTCTTTGCTAGTAACTGGGGAGAAAAATTCAAGGGGCAGACTCCATAGCCACCATTCCCAAATATCTTCCCACCATAAGCAGTGATGTCCGCTCCCTACAGTGGAGAAAATCAAGAAATCGAGGAGCAATAAGGGTCACTCCGGTGACCCCAGGTTTATTCGTTCTCCACTCATTTAACTTGATTAAATTTTTCTGGAACGAATTCCTGAATATTTCGGGTGAATCGTGTCTGATTTTCTTTTGGAAAGTAACCTCTGCGATGTACCAGGGATTCGCCACCCTGATTTACTTGCTTTTCAAAACTTTTTCCTTTAATTCTTGTTTAGTTTACCGTCTTGAGCGTCCTAATTTACCCATTAATTCTTCTGTTTAGATTTTTGCTCCTCGAGATGTTGTGGAGAGTTTACAGTGTCGGACAAAGCTCAGGAACACTACACAAAAATCGGACGCTCCAATAGTCAAAAAACTCATGAAGTTGCTGAAGGAAGGAATTTCGAGCTGCTCTACCTCTGGTTAAAAAAAAAAAAAAAAATAGGTCAGCTCCTCTGCTCCAAAGAACTGTGCCCAAAGGGCCCTAATCATCAAGGTTTGGAGCAAGAGCCGCTCAAAGAGCACACTGTTGAAGGTCAGCCCTATGCAAAGACAAGGGTAGTTGACTTCCAGTCAAAAAGACTAAAGAAAAAAATGAAGAAGGGAGCAATGAAGCTAGAGAAGAAGTTAAAAGTTCATTCCTACAGCAACGCAGTGAGAAAACTGACTAAATAGTGAAAGAGGTCACACACTCACACTGAAGCTAGTGAAACCTCACAAGTCAGATGGATGCTCCAATGAAGCAATGGAAGAAGTTCTGTTAACTCTCCATCGATAAATCTCAAGGAGCATTAATCTAGCACAAGAAGAGTGAAGGAAATAAGGGATTACACGAGTAATGTTTAGTTTTGGGGTGTTTGATGGTCCTCAAAAGTTGAGGTCCATTAGATACATATTCTTCCACCAAGCCCGAGTTTTAATTACAAATCACTCTCTTTAACCTCCTTCTTCCCCGAGGAGCAATTGTTTTAAGAAGCAGACCAGAGCAATACGTGAAACGGGAATTAGAGTAGGCTTGGAGCAAATTAACATTATCTTTTTCACATATGATTATTGGGTTAATTTGTTTTGATCAGGAAACCTAAGACCTAACAAGAGGAGCTGCACATTTAGGAAGAGAGAGAGGTGCTGCGCAGAAGGGAGCATAAAGCCTGCTACAGTACAGAAAGCAAATAAAGGAAGCAATCAGCAGCCTCCACGTCAGCATCAGCAGAGAAGGTGGAGGTGTCTCCCTGCTACAGTACAGAAGCAGGAAAAGCCGCCACATCAGCTATAGCAAAAATAGTGGGCATGTCTCCCTGATCCCAGAATTCTTGTGCACAAAGAGAAACCAAAAGCAAGGGGGACCACTTCCATCAAGTGTTGCGTTGGCGAGGAGCAAGGCTGCGATTGGAGAGTATTCCTATGAAGAGCTGAGTTGGCAAGGAGCAGAGCTACCATTGGAGAGCATTTAAAGAAAGCACAGCCTTTGATGAAGGGAACAATGAGGATTAAATGAAGGGCTCTATAAAAGGAACATAGCAAACAACCAAAAAGGGAGAGACATCCTAGGATAGTTTTATTATTCCTTCTGTTTTGTAAAAATGCTCACTAGGAGCTAACTTTCTTTAAGTAGGTAAGGGTTCCATAGAAGTAATCCCTTTTGTCTTAGGATAACTTTGTAAGGAACACATATTTTATAAATGAAATCTGAGTTGCTCTTTGGTTTAATATATTGATTCTGTGAAACCCCTTAGGCTGCAACCTCATCCCGGGACCACTCGGTCGATGAAACACTGACAGGGGCATGTGGAGCAGTCTCAAGATCTTGTGGTAGTTTAGCCTGAAGAAAGGAGGGAGAAACACCCGGAATGAGGAGCACTGCCATGTGAATCCATGCTCTTTTGAGAATGCAGCATGGTTTCCTTGTGTGTAACTCTAAGACCTCTGGAGTAAGACGGGAGCAAGGCCTTGCTCTCTTCTTACCCTAAGGCAAAGTAAAGGAAGGAGCAGATTCCACTTATAAAATATGCTACCACGTAGGGTTAACCAAAGGGATGAAAATATGGAGCCCGTAAACACCTACTTAACCTTCTTAAAAACCAACCCCACATCAATCTTTTGTTGCAACTCTTTCCACAACATTTTACTTGTGTTTACATTACTGATTTTACTCTCATCTCACTGATTACTTTTGAACTACTTCAAATTGATGCTTTTACATTCGATGATCATACTAAGTTATCACTGCTCTCATCTAGGTTCAGAATGGTTAACATTGTTTAACTAGCTGACTAGAGATTGCTCTTTGTGAAGCTTGGTCGAGAATAATTGCTTTTCTTTATTTTATTTTTACAAATTAAGTTTCCTTGAACGTTTCTTACTTCACAATTGCTCCCCGAGGACGATAAATCTGGGGCTATAACACCCTATATTGCTTGACACGTACGCTTGCGTATAGTCGAAGAGGATTGCTCTCAGTCAGAGTGAATTGCTCCTGTTGGCAAATCTGACTGTTGCTCTGTGCTCTTGCTCCTACAATATAAATTATTCCCGAGCAGCTCGCAGTTCGACTAAGCAATTACCAATTGTAGAATTAACTCTTAAAGCTTTTCAAATCAAAAGTTAGCAACAAATATCATTTAAGCACATTTTCAAGCATAAATTAGATTGATGTACAACATAAGCCATTTATCATATTATCAACCATAAATATATATATTCAAACATAAATGAAGCACATATGTTCTTGAATCTTTAAAATATAAATTTAAGCATAGTCAAAGCATGATTCAAGATTAGCAAGAAATATATGGCCATCATTAAAACACATTGAGACATTTTGAAGCAAGTAATGATCATATAGGTCATGTTATTATAGATGAGCAATTTTAAACATAATCACATGCCAATCCAAAAGATACAATTTCTTCTCAAATCACTTCAATAGGGACACCATCAGGTCTCAAGGCTTTATTAGTCTTCATCCTCCTTAAAGCTTCCTTAACTTCATGTGTACTAATTCTGTGCACAAATCTTCTATTCAAATCATCCTAAGTATCCTCCAAGTCCACCTCATCTTTATAGCCTTCCCCATTAAACAGCTTGTTAAAGTAGTTCATCCATCTTTCATTTACATCTTGATCTTTTTCCAAAAGTTTTTTATTTTCATCCTTGATGCATCTAACTTGAGTGAGGTCTTTACTTTTCTTAACCCTTATTTTTGTAAGTTTATATATACCTTTTTCACCATCTTTGCTCCCAAGATTTTTATACAAATCGATGAAAACCTCACCTCTAGCTTCCCGCACTGCTTTCTTTGTATTTTTTTCTCACCAATCTAAGCTTTTGCAAGTTCTCTTCATTGGGACTTTTATGCAAAGATCTAAAGCATTTATTCTTCTGTTTAATTGCCTCCTGCACCTCTCCATTCCACCACCATGTTTTCTTTGTATGAAGTCCATTTCCTTTGCTTTCTCCCAACACCCTCCTTCCCATATTCTGAATACACATAGTCATCTCATTTTATATTGCATTTGCTCCTCCATCAAACTACCAAGGTCCTTCATGCAACATTCTTTCATTGAACTCTCTCGTTTTCCTCCTTAGGCTTCCACCATCTTATCTTTGGGTTTTGGCCCTTTTTTTTCTCATTGTAAGTACTTTGTTGAACCAAACATCCAGGACTACCAGTTTATGTTGCGTAGCGACACACTCTTCAGGGTAGACCTTAAACTTGACACAAGGAGTTCTATCTTCTCTTCTAGCCATAAAGAAATCAATCTGACTATGATTTTGGCTACTATGATATGTGATTAGATGTGACTCCCTTTTTCGAAAAAAAGGTGTTCGCTAGCAACAAATCGTAGGCTAGTGCAACATTCAAGATATTTTCTCCAGTCTCGCTTCTCATCCTATAGCCAAAACCTCCATGAATTCTATCAAAACCTCCATTTCTTTTACCAACATGACCATTTAGATCTCCTCCTACGAAAATCTTCTCCTCTCGTGGTATCTCTGATGCTCTCCGGCAAGTATACCGATCGCACAAGTAATAAAATGATAAGTAAAGTTCGTTTCCACAGGGATTGGGATCGAATATCAAATAAATTTTCTCTTAAAGAATGGAAGATTTCAAATAGGATTTTTGAAAAATATTGTCAATTTGAGTAAAATTGAATTCTGAAAATAAAAGACTTGTTTTTGTATTTTTATATTAAATAATAAAAATAAGAACAAAGATTGATTTTTATAAAATATTAAGAAACATTGCAGCCAGGGTTCATTCACCAAATGATCCCCGCTTTTTACTCCTGATTGATTTACAATAATTATTTATATAATCACTCACATAAATTATCATCTAAAAAGATTTAATAGTTAACCCTCAATTCCTTGCAGGGTTAACCCTTTAATCCCATGAGAAACCCCAATTCCTTGCAATGTTTCTCATGGGATCAAGCAATGGGCGCGATAATTTAAGCATCTGCAATCATATACACGTCTATTCCTAGCACGCATACAGATTGTTATCTTACCCCCTTTCGAGATCAAAACCCCAATATTCCTATCTAGAGTTTTGATCCTCAGAATATCCCCAACTATCAGATCGATCAATTCTAACAAAGGGAATATCAAATTCGCACAGAGTAAAGATAAAGTAAATCATATAAATTAAAAACCACAAATCAATCCTTCGTATCAAGGGTTCACATATGGATCGTGACCCTGACTACAATAAAAAGGATCTAGCCAATCAGCATCATGATTGCTGATCTAAAATTCAACATAAACTTAAAACAAAAGATAAAGAAATACTAGAAGGAGATGAAGAACGAAGAACGCCACCGAGCTCTTCTCCTCCAGTCTCTCCAGATCCAGATCTGCCCCTCACTTGTATCTCAGCCGAATTGTGTCTCTCAATATGTCAGAATGTCTGAGTGTCCTGACCTAATCCGCAAGATGTCTTTTTATAATACTTTATTTTCTTTCCAAAAGTGCCCCTCAGAAACACGGTAGATCCGTCCTGCAAACCGGCGCCAGTTGGCGCCGGGTTGGCGTAAGTTTGCGCCACGCCTCTGTGAGAACTTAAAATTCGGAACTGCATTTACGTAACATGGCACCGGTTGGCACCATTCTTCACCTTTTTGGGCGCCTAGTGGTGCCACCTCCTTCTCTCCACTTGGGGCGCTAGTCAGCGCCAATTCCCTTCTTCCTTGGGCGCTAGCTAGCGCCAATGTTTCTTCTTGGTGTGGCACTAGCTTGCGCCATTTTCTTCATGCGTGGGCGCTAGACAGCGCCAAGGTTCTGTGTTATGGCGCTAGGTGACGCCACTTTGGTGCTACTTAGCGCCACTTTGGTGCCTTCGCTACAAAGTTCGTAAACTGGCGCGGGTTTGCGCCAGTGTGGTGCCGGTCCGCGCCATGCTTCTGGGACTTGTAGTGTGCTGCACCCGTGTAGAATTGCATTAACAGGCTTTTTATAATTCTTCACTTATTTTTCCTGTAAAAATACAATTAAAATGTGAATATTATTTATATACAAAGAATCAATATAATTAGCAAATGTGTATTTAAATTGCTCTCTTATGACTCTATTCTTATCAATTTAAAGACAGAAAAATCACACTTGCTAGAGGCACATCAATCTCCCTCAAAACCTCCTCCAAGTATTCCCAAAATTGGCTCTTATCATTTGGTTGTAATCCAACTTGGGGTGCATACATACTAAGGATATTCAAGATTAAATCACCCACTACAAGCTTAACCAAAATAATCCTGTCCTCTTTCCTTTTGACGTCAACAACTTTATCTCTAAAACTTTTATCGATCATAATCCCAACACTCTTGTTTATACTTGTGTACCATAACTTGAAACCAGTTCCATCCACTTCCTTGGCCTTTTCTCCAACCCACTTAGTTTTCTGCAAGCAAACAATATTCACTTTCCTTCTAGCAAAAACATATGCTAACACCCTCAACTTACCCGTTATGGTTCTTATGTTCTTGCTTCCCAATCACGTCCTTAACCCCTGGGCTATACTTGCCCGCCACGCTCGCCCATCTGCATGTTGAGACCCTGACATACTTTTCACCAAATCCGGGTGAAGACCTGGCGCCTTGCCTATGCACATTTTTTGCTTCACCCGGAGCCCGATGCAACGCCTCGCTATGAAGGGTATGCCCCAACTAAAACTCATAATGGTTCATCTCATAAATATAGTTGCTTTTTATGGCCTGTTCACTACACCTGATGCCAACCCTCCTTCTTTCTCCTGGCTTGGGACAAACCATGCATACAAGCACACATAAGCGGAGTTATTATTCAGGATAGATAACCCAAGAAAGTTCGTGATAAATCTTAGAAAAGTTGAGAGAAAAATTTCAAAGATCTTGTTGTTTCCTACTTTCATGAATTACATTGGCTTCATTCAATAGGAGAGAAATCACTTCGTTCGAAGCATTGTCTTTGAGAGAATCATGACGACTTCATTCATCTTGCATTGCATTACATTGGCTTTGAAGCTTTGAGGTTCAAGATTCATTGATTTAAATATTCATAGGCTTCATTTATATATCTTCACATAAGGTGATATTGTTCTTTAAACTTTCTTTGATTTGGTTTTTGGCTCAGATTAGCCATTGGTTTTGTTTTGGTTTAGTTTGAACCTTGTTTAGAGTGAGGATCTTGCTTGGAAAAGCAAAGGAGACTTAGGGCTAAGCCTTGGATTAGGCTTGAGGTGTTTTGGGGGATTACAAGAGATAATGATAGGATTTATCATTCTTGTTGGTTGTAATCTTGAATAGTGCATTTCTTGATTGCATTTGGAAGAAAATCACATAGCATTGGCATAAGGATTGAATGTAGCTCTCAAATACTTAGAGACTGAACCAGCATAAATATTTCTTGTGTTGTTCTTGATCCCTATCTCATTTACTTGTTGTGGATTAAGGTTGATTGAGTTTATTTAATTCTTGCACTATATTTTGTCTTGAATATTTAACTATTTTATGGCTGAAAAGTCCTTAATTTGTGTTTAGAACCTTGCATGTAATTAGTTGCCAAAATTTGGTGTTAAGTTAGATTCAAGTTTGGTGGCTATTTATTGTTGGGCTTCCTCCTTCAATGCTTAGCCCAAATCCATTTGAGGGATTTTCCTAAAATACCCCTAACCCTATTTTCACCCCTTATAAATACCCATTGTTGGGGTGGAGGCTAGGGAATATAAGAAGATTGAGTTGAGAAAAATTTGAGAGATATTTGATTGTTTGAGCAAAAGCCTTATGCTTTGCATTTGAGAGATCTCTAGGGAGAGTTTGAGAGAAACATCTCTAGGGTAGTTTGATTATCACCATTGTTGGAGAGGTTGTGTTAACCACCACATTGGTGTATTTGATTATTATAACAATTATTCTCATAGTGGATTTTGATCTGGACTAGGTCCCGTGGTTTTTACTTCTTCATTGGAGAAGGTTTTCCATGTTAAATCTGGTTGTGTTCTTCCTCTCTCTCTCTCCTGTTTGTTTTGATTTTTCCGCTGCGCTCCCGACCTGGTGATATTCAGGTCGTGGTACTGCCGAGATCCGAGCTCCGGATCTGGTTGACTGACTTCCGCACAAAAGGCTTCCTAGCCGAGTTTGAGGGAACCGAGTTCCCAACAGTGGTATCAGAGCCCGAGTTCTACGGGTTCTGAGGGAGACGAGATGGAGACTAGTGGCATAACCCATGATGGAGATATGTTCAAGCTGACCGCAGACAATTTCACTATTGGAAACCGATGATGGAAGATCATCTCTATTGCAAAGATTCGGATGAGCCCATTATCCTTGATGAGAGACCGGCAGGCAAAACCGATAAGGAATGGGAGATTCTGAGTCGTAAGGCGGTAGCTACGATTAGAAAATATATTGACAAGAGCCTCTTTGAGCACGTGTCCGAGTTCACGAACGCATATGAGTTGTGGACGAAGTTAGAGTCCTTGATTCAAAAGAAGACTCCCAGGAATAAAGCACACCTGGTTCGCCGACTTGTGAAGCTAGAATACAAGGACGGCATGAGTATGATAGAACACTTCAACACCTTCAAAGGTATTGTGAATCAGTTGTCAAAAGCTGATATAAAAATTGATGAAGAACTGCAGGCATTGCTGCTGTTTAGCTCGCTACCAGAAAGTTGGGATACTCTGGTGGTGACTTTGAATAATTCGACTCCAGATGGAAAGTTGAAGATGGATGTCGTGACAGACAGCCTCCTAGGCGAAGAATCCAGGAGAAAAGAACGAGGTAGTTCGAGCACGTCTGATGCCAACGTTTCTGAGAACAAAGGAAAATCCGACTCCCGGGGTAGAAGCAAAAGCTGGGGTCGAGATCGTGATAGAAGAGGAAAGTCCAGAGGTCGGTCAACGCCGAAATATGATTTGAAGTGCTTTACTGTGGAAAGACAGGTCATAAGAAGCCGGACTGCTGGACCCTGCAGAATGATGAGAAGAACGGTTCTGTAAAGCCGAATCAGATTATTCCCAAGAAGAGGGAAGACAAGAGCACCACTGCGGTGGCTGCCACTCCTGATGCCGAGATATTTCTCCTAGGTGAGGATAATTATTTGAATGTTGCATATGATGATTGCACCTGGATTGTTGACTCTGGTGCCTCCTTCCACGTTACTCCACACAAAGGTTTTTTTTCCTCTTACCGAGGTGGTGATTTTGGAGTCGTGAAGATGGGAAATCAGGTGACCAGCAAGATTGTTGGTGTCGGTGATGTGACCCTGACCATGGATGTTAGGTGCCGACTTGTGTTGAAAGATGTAAGACATGTTCCTGACATGCGATTGAACCTAATCTCAGTAGGCAAACTTGATAATGCCGGGTTAGTGAACTACTTCGGCTGTGTTAGATGGAAACTGGCCAAGGGAAACTTGGTCGTGGCCCGAGGTAAGAAGGAAGGTTCTTTGTACGTGATGCAAGGAAAGATAAATGGCGGAGAAGCTAATTCTGTCCGAGATGAACCGAGCTTGGAGTTATGGCACAAGCGCCTCGGCCACATGAGCGTGAAAGGGCTCCAGATCCTTCACAAGAAAGGATTACTGACTGGGTTGAAAGGCCAAGCGTTGGAAAGTTGCACGCATTGTCTAGCTTGAAAGCAGCACCGGGTTTCTTTTGTGAAACCGGATCAGCCCAGAAGACGTAGGTATATTCTTGACCTCGTCCATACTGATGTTTGCTCCATGTCAGAAAGATCTCTTGGAGGAGCTCAGTATTTTGTTTCTTTTATTGATGACCATTCCCGCAAAGTGTGGGTGTATTTGTTGAAGTCTAAAGACCAGGTACTCCAATCCTTTAAAGAATTCCATGCAATGGTTGAAAGGGAGACTGGCAATAAATTGAAGGTGGTCCGATATGACAATGGTGGTGAGTATTGTGGCCCTTTTGATGCATATTGTAGAACGGCCGGGATCCGACTTGAGAAGACGCCCCCCAAAACTCCACAGTTGAATGGACTTGCTGAGAGGATGAACAGGACTATTGAAGAGAAGGTCCGAAGTATGCTATCCAATGCCGGATTGCCGAAATCATTCTGGGGTGAAGCCGTCAAAACTGCGGTTGACTTGATCAACCTCTCACCATCACGGTCACTTGAAGGAGAAATTCCAGAAGAAGTCTGGACAGGTCGGAAAGCGGCCTATAATCAATTAAAGGTATTTGGATGCCGAGCTTTTGTGCATATCCCTAAAGATGAAAGGGCAAAACTTGATGCAAAGACTAAAGAATGCATCTATCTTGGTTCGCCGAGCTGTGAGTTCGGGTTCCGACTTTGGGATCCAATCAATAAGAAGATCGTAAGAAGCCGAGATATGGTCTTTCATGAAAATGAGACCATTCATGACATCTCGAAGCCCAAAGTCCGGGTTTCTGTCAGACGTGAAGAACCCATCCCTCCTGTCCGAGCTGAAGCAGGGGGAGAAAATCAAGAAAATGATGAAATTGATGATCAACAAGAAGCTGATGATGAGGTCCGAGTTGAAGATGAGATCCGAGATGAGAATGATGAACCGGGTTCTCAAGCTGAAGAACAGCCAAGATATCTAACTCGAGAAAGAAGACCCTATACAAGATACCCATCTGATGAATACACCGTTGTAGCAGAAGACGGTGAGCCTCAGAGTTATGATGAGGCTGTGACGAGCTCAGAGAAAGAAGAATGGGAAAAGGCAATGTAAGACGAGATGAAGTCTCTGCACGAGAATCGGACTTATGAGCTGACTGTGTTGCCTGAAGGAAGACGAGCTCTGAAAAATAAATGGGTGTATAAGATTAAGAATGAAGAGAACAGGCAAAAGCCGAGATACAAAGCCCGGATTATGGTGAAAGGCTGCAATCAGAAGAAAGGAGTAGACTTTGAGGAGATTTTTTCTCCTGTGGTGAAAATGACCTCGGTCCGAACTGTGTTAGCTATGGCAGCTTCGATGGACCTCGAGGTAGAACAAATGGATGTGAAGACGGCATTCCTTCACGGTGATTTAGAAGAAGAGATTTATATGGAACAACCTGAGGGGTTCCAAGCTCCAGACCAAGCAGACTTGGTATGTCGATTGAAGAAGAACCTCTATGGCTTGAAGCAAGCACCTCGGCAGTGGTACAAGAAATTTGAATCATTCATGACTGATCACAAGTTTGAAAAGACAGAAGCTGACCACTGCGTATTTGTGAAGAGGTATGAGACCGGAGATTTTTTGATATTGTTGTTATATGTTGACGACATGCTTATTGTAGGGAAAGACAAATCGAGGATAGCCGCCCTGAAGAAAGCGTTAAGTTCGTCCTTCGCAATGAAGGACCTCGGCCCTGCAAAGCAAATACTCGGAATCAAGATTATCCGAGATAGACAAAAGAAGCTACTGTGGCTAAGTTAAGAGAAGTACATTGAGAAGATATTGAAGAGATTCAGCATGGACAAAGCCAAAACAGTGAGCACCCCCTAGCCGGACACATAAAGCTGAACCAGAAGCAATGTTCGAGATCTGATGAAGACAAAGATGAGATGCTGAAGGTCCCATATCAATCCGCCGTCGGAAGCTTGATGTATGCAATGGTTTGCACTAGACCCGACTTGGCATATGCTGTTGGAATGGTAAGCCGGTATTTGTCAAACCCCGGCAAAGAGCACTGGGAAGCAGTGAAGTGGATCTTCAAGTACCTCCAAGGTACCACCGATTTATGTCTCCGATTTGGAGAAGGCAAAGCCGAGTTGCAAGGCTACTCAGATTCTGATTTAGGGGGAGATTTCGACTCGAGGAAGTCGACTACAGGTTACATGATGAGATTTGCCGGAGGAGCTGTCTCTTGGCAATCAAGACTTCAGAAATGTGTTGCACTATCGACAACTGAGGCTGAGTACATTGCCGCGACTGAGGCAAGCAAAGAGATGCTGTGGATGAAGAAGTTCCTCATGGAACTCGGCCATGAACAAGATAAGTACGAGCTGGGTTGTGACAATCAAAGCGCAATCCATCTTGCGAAGAATTCGACCTATCACTCCCGCACTAAGCACATTGATGTGAGGTATCACTGGATCCGGGATGTGGTGGAAGGTGGAGAGTTCGAACTCGTCAAGGTGCACACTGACCAAAATTGGTCCGATATGATGACGAAGCCGGTTCCAGGAAAGAAATTTGAAGACTGCTGTGAAGGAGCCGGGTTGATGCTGAAGCCGATGCATTGAAGTCGGAGGGGGATATTTGTTGGGCTTCCTCCTTCAATGCTAAGCCCAAGCCCATTTGAGGGGTTTTCCTAAAATACCCCTAACCCTATTTTCACCCCTTATAAATACCCATTGTTGGGGTGGAGGCTAGGGAATATAAGAAGATTAAATTGAGAAAAATTTGAGAGATATTTGATTGTTTGAGCAAAAGCTTTATCCTTTGCATTTGAGAGATCTCTAGGGAGAGTTTGAGAGAAACATCTCTAGGGTAGTTTGATTATCACCATTGTTGGAGAGGTTGTGTTAACCACCACATTGGTGTATTTGATTATTATAACCATTATTCTCATAGTGGATTTTTGATCTGGACTAGGTCCCGTGGTTTTTACTTCTTCATTGGATAATGTTTTCCACGTTAAATCTGGTTGTGTTCTTTTTCTCTCTCTTCTGTTTGTTTTGAGTTTTCCGCTGCGCTCCCGACCTGATGATATTCAGGTCGTGGTACTGCCGAGATCCAAGCTCCGGATCTGGTTGACTGACTTCCGCACAAAAGGCTTCCTAGCCGAGTTTGAGGGAACCGAGTTCCCAACATTTATGTAGTTTATTTGTTTGGTTATAATTTCATTAAAGGCTGGATTGATTTGTTGAATTCTTGGTTCAATTTAGTTTGATTTTGAATTAGATACACTATAAGGTTCCGTTATTCACAGACTTTTAGGACTGTTTTACTTATAATATAAGGTTGTTTGAAGGCTGTTTTGAGTTAAAACTTGCATTAAAATACATTGATCTTTGGCGGTTGCTCGTTGAGTTACGTTGATTCAGTTGGTACATCTATAATGTTGACAGTTTGGTTTGTTTATCAAGCAAATTGATTTAGTCATCACATTGTTTTTGTGATTACCTTGGTCCGATTATGCCATTGATCTCGTGATTGTTTTTATATTAAATTTGGTTTTATCATCTACTTGAATTGTGTTCTCATTTCTTGTTGATATCTTGATTAAGTGATGATTTAATCTTTGTTATATATTAAACTGTTTTGAGCCTAATCTTGATTCATTCCAGGTTGTATATATTGATCTTATTATGTATTAAGTTGATCATTGAATTGTAATTTTGTTTTTGATAGTTCATTGAATTGTAATTAATTTGGTAGTAATTGTAGCGAGTTGCTACCAGCTTTAGAAAAAGAGAGGGAAAAATTAGAAGAGAAGAGGGATGAGGAAAAACAGAGGAGAGAGGAGATTTAGAGAGAGAAGAGATTTGGCAATTTTCTGATATATTTTCTTAATGGCCACATACTTACTTATACCCATAAAGGTTGTTACAACAGAAAACACAACATTACAAACAAGTAATTAAAATAAAGACACTTCTATAAGGACACTACTATAGGGGCACTACTATAAGGACGAGTTATTAAGATACACACATTACCGTTACATTCCATCCTCCTTCAGACCAACCTCGTCCTCGAGGTTGAGTTATAACAATGCCGGGGTCAAAGATAAAAATACATCTTTAAGGAAACACAACATTACAAACAAGTAGTTAAAATAAAGACACTTCTATAAGGACACTACTATAGGGGCACTACTATAAGGACGAGTTATTAAGATACACACATTACCGTTACATTCCATCCTCCTTCAGACCAACCTCGTCCTCGAGGTTGAGTTATAACAATGCCGGGGTCAAAGATAAAAATACATCTTTTAATCAGGTCCCATATAATCCAAATGATGCAGTCTCTTATCCTAATAATAAAGTTCTCCCATGAGTTCTTGTACAAGCTGTGAGGAGTCGGGAATCTGTCCACAAAAAGTTTCCTCAATTTTTTTATATCAACTAATTTCACCAAAACCAATATTATATTCCGAGAAAAGGGTGGGAGCAATGGACTTGATATACAACATCCTATTCCCAAAATCTTCACTTTACAATAAACAATATCTTCCAAGGACAGAGAATATGAAACATGAACTTTAGCAATGAGACCAACATTAGCAACAAAGGAATCAATAAGGATATCAAATAATCCATTGTGCTTGACATTGATAATATTTCCCACATTCACAATCTTTTCACTCACCAATTGCTTCATGAGTTCACTATGCTTGTCCAGTCTACGGAAACCGGGACTTTTGAAACCAGCAACTGCCATATGAAGAAAAGTATCTCCATAGTGATTGGTCAACAATGCTAGTGAGGGTGGTGCAAGAGTCAGAATCTCAACCACAGATAAGTAACCCCTGTAAAAAGCTACATGAAATGCTGTGTTCCCTTGAGCATCAGTGAAGATGACAAAATCAAATGATGCAAGTAGATTTCTCACCACCTCAACCTGTCCCCTACCAGCTGCTGTATGCAACACTATGCATCCTTGAGAATCTCTATAAGCTAAGATGTCAGAAGCAATTCCAACAAGCTGCTTCAGAATCTCCCAGTTCCCTCCTCTGGCAGCAGCATGGATGGCCCTATTCATCATGTTCCTCTTGAAAATTCTAGAACTTTCATCCAATTCTTCACCACTACTATAGGGGCACTCTCTTGGCAAAAGAGAAGAATGAAGGAGGAGTTTGAATAACTCAGAACTGTTGCGCCTGGCTGCAGCATAAAGCATAGCAGTGACTCCATACTCTCCTTCAACAAACACAAGAAAAGGGTCTTTTCCCAACAATCCTTGTACAAAATCCACATCACCAGCTGAGGTAGCAGTGTAAAGAAGCCATCCACCATACCCAGCTCGAATGAGAGTGTTATGGCCTTTTCCTGTCTCGCACTCAAGCATGAGATTCATAGCAACTTGCGAGCGACATTTAGCGACAGCTTCGAACTGTGTCTCATCATCCCACACGGTTTCAAGGCGGCGAATTCGACAAAGTGAAGTTAGCTTTATGAGGAGATTGGTGTCAAGGTGTAAAAGCTCCACCATTAGATCATAGAGGCCATTTGCTGCAGCCCAATCAATGGGTGATGCATACCACCATTGTTCTCCTGTACCCTCCCAACGAAGAGGAAAGTACGAAGGAGGCATTTCCACATTGTAGCAAAAATGTTTTAACAGAGCTTGCTTGTTATGCATATAAATGGATCTACAATTCCCTGCACCATCAATATCCTTAAATGGCTGCATCATTAGCTTCTCCAGCATACCAATAAGAGCATTTTTAATATTATAGGACTCTCCACCCAAGCGAGGAACAATAGTGCCGAAACTTATGTCAAGAAGGACTGCTTGGGAGGGTTGTGATAGTATAAAATGGACAATGTGAGGCTCAATCTTTGTTTGGGTTTCACGCTTGGTGCCAAGCTTAAGAAGAGAGGGATACTTGTCTGAACATGAATTGTAGCCACTTTTGTTACCAAATAGAGGTAGGGGCTGACAAGAGTCTTCTATAATGGAGGACCAAATATGTCGTGCTAATACGGTTGTCAGGGTTGACTCACGTTCGCGATAATCCATATCAGTAAACACATTGCAGGTATAATGTAAAAACCCACATTTCCGCTCAGTCATTTCATCAAACATCTGGGTTAGACTCTCAACAACGCCAAATCCTCTAATTGCACTAACAGCTCCAAGCCCTGGGTTCATTAGACCTTTGCTTCTGTTGGCATAACAAGGAGAAAATAGGTTTGAAGCCGAGGAATGCCTGAAAAAATTTCTACCACTAGGAAAAACACAATCAATGCAACCCATGAATTTCATCCCAGGGTGAAAAACACAATCCCGTTTGGAAAACTTTGTGAGCGAATGTAACAACGAAAACAAATAGAAGCAGATAGTAGAGTCCGGCGGCTTCGGCAAGGGAGGAGGTTTGGAAAGCCATCGCAGAAATCGCTTCTCCACAACAATAGCACCAGTACTATAGTTCACAACGGACCAGATGAAGCCCAAACACAAGATGAAATTGGGACACAGTGTCATGCAAGGGCACACAACCCTATCCTCCTCAGGATCTGAACAATAGGTGGATCCAAAAAGGTTTATCCGTCCCACTCGAAGAGATTCGTCAATGACCGTGTCCAATTTGTTCGGGAGAGCAGTCTTCTCTCAATAGAGGGAAATAAGGGCAGATGATGCAAAAGAAGATCATGCAAAGAGGGATTAAATGTAAGATCCCTGTGAAGGTGGGTATCACGCCTCACCAAAAATCCACGAAAAATCCTTTGAATCCTAGTAGCAGCTAGATCTTGTAGAGCAACTCGGATCTCATCGAAATCAGCTCTAATTTTTGTAAAATCAGCGCGCATCTCAGCTCGAACCCTTGCGAAATCAGCTTGCATCTCGGCCTTAGCCATGGCAAAGTCAGCATGCGAATCTGAAAGGGATCGATCTAATGCATGAAGTGCTACAGTGATATCAACCCAGCAAATGGTAGGTGAGAGTGAAGGGTGAGATTGGGGATTAGTGATTTGTTGTGGAAGAGGATGAATGTTACTTCTAGCTATGGAGGAAGAGTAGCTCGATGAAAGCACCATTGTAGCGAGTTGCTACCAGCTTTAGAAAAAAAAAGGGGAAATTAGAAGAGAAGAAGGATGAGGAAAAACAGAGGAGAGAGGAGATTTAGAGAGAGAAGAGATTTGGCAATTTTCTGATATATTTTCTTAATGGCCACATACTTACTTATACCCATAAGGGTTGTTACAACAGAAAACACAACATTACAAACAAGTAATTAAAATAAAGACACTTCTATAAGGACACTACTATAGGGGCACTACTATAAGGACGGGTTATTAAGATACACACATTACCGTTACAGTAATATTGATTTGGTTGTAGCTTGAATCCTTGAGTTCTTGGGATTGTTTTGTTGTCATCAACTTGCTCCTAGGTGTGTTGCATAATTTTGATGATATATAATCATATCATAGCATACATTTTGTTGTTGTAGGACTGTTTTGCATTCATACGTTCATTGGAAGTGATCTAGTATTGTGATTCATAACATCATAGTAGCTAAGACCTTGTTATATTAAGTTCTTGTTGGAAGTGATTTTGAAAGTGTAAAAAAATTTACAACACATTTCACCCACCCTCTTGTATTATGGTAGAGTTCTTATCCATAGAAGGGCATCTTTCTTAAATAATAAAAAAAAAAGGGTCAGCTTTGAAAGGAGGCATGAGAGTGCATGACACAATTTGTTGCTGCCTAAAACGAGGGTCCACACCTTGTAACTTGTGGCTAAGCAGGTGCTGATGAAGAGAACAAGCAGATCAAAGATAAGGTGTATGAGGACATGTCCAATGAGCTGTTAACGTGGGCTCATTGGCTAAACAAGAAAAAATGCGCTAGTTGTGGGAGCTAGATGGGAACAATGATTGAATGAAGAGCAACAACAGCCGAAGGATGGCACGACTAGATAGCAGTGTTATAAACGTTGAATCGCTCATCAACTCCGTGATTAAATATATGAATAAAATATGGGTTTATCATCTATTATTTAACATGACCACGAAAAATTTCCTACACACACAACATTTTATGGGGCCTACAGCAAAAAAATATTCGGCACGCAAAACAAATCTCTATAACATAACACAATCACTTTTCCTAGAATATAACTCTTATAAAACCCATAAAATATAATAAAAGATAAATTATTCTACTTAATTTTTTTTTTAGCCTATCTTATCTACCATTTTCTAACACCGTTAGATAGAATCCCAACTAACTTCTGTCATTTCTCTTTTCTCTTAATATTCTAATCTAATAGTACTGAAATGTATTAGATAAGATAGACAGAAAGAAAATAAGTAGAATAATCTATCTCATATAATAAATATAAAATTAGAAAAATTATAGCTAAAAAATAGAGTTGGTTTAATAATAAATGTTCTAAGTTATAATCCACATGATCTAGATTCAAATCCCATTGGTAATATTTTTCAAGCATTTTGTCTAAAATTTTACAAAACTGATTTTTTCAAAACAAAGGTACCGATTGAACACCAATGCCAATTTAACACCGGTTAAGCCTAGTTCAAATGAAACTAATATTATACGAGTCAAATGGATAACCGACCCAATACCTGAACCAAATTAATTAAGAATCCAAATTATCGAGACCAGAAAATAAATAGAAACATGGTTTTCAAAAAAAAAAAAAAAAAAAAAAAAAAAAAATTGTCATTATGGAGTTAATACGGAATAAGATTTCCTCTTCTCAAAATTCTAGATAAAATAATAACAAGGAAACGCGAGATATAGGGTTAAATTTGTTTCTCCACTACATAATAGGATCCACATTATATAGCCAAAAATAAATAAATACAAATATCAGTACTTTTCCATTTACCATAATTACATGATCTTGACTACCTTTACATAATTAACATATACCATTTACATAGTTATCCACAAAACAATAAATAATAATAATGCTGCTATGTATGCTATGTAGAGACTCCAATATGAACTATCAAGGTAGCATTACCAATCAATAGATATCAACACTGAAATATCATAACTGAATGATTTCCTTGTCCAAAAAGCAAAAGAAAAAAAAAAAAACTATGTATACTCAAATAATAAACCAAGAATTCATTAATGCACATACTACAAGTGTTTCTATAATCTATTAACACTATTAAATCCAGCGCCAGTTGGCAATCCTTATTACCCATTATTTCAGATTTCACCCGTCCCAATAGGCTGCCTTGACATATCTCCGGAGGCCCAGGCTTGATAATCTTTCACAAGCTGCTTAAAAAAATTAATTTACATAAATAAATCAAATTTTATAAATTTGAAAACACTACTTTTACATTAATTATGTGCATAGATTTGTATAATGTAGATAATTGAACCGGAATAGTCAGATTTTTTATCCGGTTCAAATCGGATTAGTCGAGTAATTGATAAATCAATGGATAATATTCAATAATAATAATAATGGAATGAATAAGTTAGTTACTAATTAGAAGGTAAAGTCAAATACAATCAAACTCACGTGCATACTGTAACAACCACCCCAAGAAAATACCAGTTGCAGTGACGGCGAAGTAAAATCCGATGTCAACCAAAGAAGTTATCTCAAACTTGAAATGCACATAGAACCCAAATAACAGGAAGAAAAAAAAAAGTTAAAAAAATGAGATCTGAAATGCAATGCTTTCTGTCAGCAACAGCTTGTCTTAATGCAGCAGTAATCCATTTAATAGAATCACTTAGGAGACAAGAAGGATGTAATGCAATCTAAGAAACAACTAACACCAAGAATAGCAAAGAAACATATATCATAAGCTTGCATATAACTTTTTGAGCATAAACAAACAGGGTTCATGTCATCCAAGTTGTTATCAAATGGTTCAAAAACAATTAATGCTCTAGGAGCAATCTCCTCAAGAATTTTCCCAAGATTCCAAATCTGAAGCGTATAGCAGTTTCTTCATATCATCCAGTAAGAATCCAGAACAATAAAATGTACTGGCAAGTACCCACATATACTGAAATAGATACACCATAAAATCAAAAGTTCAATATGATAAACTATAATAAGCAATGAATTTTTGTGTTAAAATCACATCGCATTACAGAAAAAATTCAGTGGTTGAATGTTGTCTGCAATGTTTGTCTCAAATTACAGTCACTATGTCTTACCAACAACATTCTTTAATTCAATGTTCTTAGGTAGTACATAAATAACCACTTCTTATTCATCAAATGTAGTGATCAAACCAAAAATAAAAGTAAAGTTGGCAAAAAGTGGAAAAGTCAAAATGCAAGAGGCAGGAAGAGCAAAATCTATACTACAAAAAGTTAAAGAAGATTCTCAAGGAACTCATGTTACAACGAGAAAATCAATAATGCTACCATTGCTAATGTATAAATCTATTTCACCAATGTCATATTGTATATTGTTTGAGTTCTTGAGAGAATCCATAGATGAGAGAAAGAGAGAGAGAGAGAGAGAGAGAAGAAAGAGAGAGAGAATGTAAGAATTGTACTATGTAATCTGAATCGTATAGTGTGCACTCTATCACTATATATATAGAGTGATGATCTAACTAACTGAATACAATGATAACAGACAGCTAACACCTAACAGATTTGTAACAAACTGAATAGGAAAAATATCGAATACATGCAGGTTCATTTAAAGAAGCTACAGCTACATATCTAATACACCCCCGCAAACTCAGGGATCTTAAGTCACTGAATCAAGAACTCTGAGTTTGGCTCTTAAATTTGCAAAATGTCTAGAAGGAAGAGGCTTTGTCAAAGTATCTGCCTGCTGATCTGAGACACGAATATGATGGACAATAATCTCATGTGCAAGAACTTTCTCTCGAAAAAAAAATATATCCAGTTCCATGTGCTTTGTGCGTGCATGCAGAATAGGATTATGAGAGAGAGCCACTGTGCTAAGGTTATCACAGAAAACATGTGGAGTATCAAAGAAGACTTGTAATTCACAAAGAAGAGACTTAATCCACAAGATTTCAGCACAAGTAAGTACTAAACTTCTATATTCAGCCTCAGTTGTGGACCTTGCTACAAGAGTTTGCTTCTTAGACCACCAAGAGACAAGATTAGGACCCAAGAAGATAGCTGCCCCTGAAGTAGAACGCCTGTCATCAAGGTCACTTGCCCAATCTGCATCACAGTATGCAGTGAGTAAAGGGAAGTTGAGGATTTGCCTTTTCAAGAACAAGGCCGAAGGTAATAGTCACTTTTAAGTATCTTAAAACTCTCTTCACAATTTTCCAGTGGTCATCTAAAGGCTGACCCATGAATTGGCATACCTTATTAACAGCATAACTAATTTAAGGGCGAGTGATGGTTGCATATTGAAGAGCACCCACAATTGATCTTGTATAGATGAGGATCTGAAAAATAGTGTGATCCAAACCGTGAAAGTTTACAGTGAGAAGGCATGGGAGAAGAAATTCCTTTAGCATCAAACATATCAGCTCTAGTAAGTAAATCACGTAAATATTTAGACTGGGACAGCACCAAGCCACCAGAAAAATGAGGCTTAACCTCAACACCAAGAAAGTAATCAAGATTGCCAAGATCCTTTAGTGCAAAATGAGAATGAAGCTGCTGAATCAGTTGCTGAATATAAGAAGCATTAGTACCAGTCACAATGATGTCATCAACATATATAAGGATGTAAGTGCAGTGAGAAGATGTTTTGGAAATGAACAAGGAAGGATCACAACAGCTTGATCGGAACCCAAACTGTACTAAAGCACCTTTTAGCTTGTCAAACCACGCTCTAGGAGCCTGTTTAAGCCCATACAATGCTTTATTGAGCTTGCAAACTAAGCTCTTATCAAAATTTTCAAACCCAGGGGGCTGTGACATGTAGACATCTTCTTGTAAGTCACCATTGAGAAAAGCATTATTAATATCCAACTGCCGAATTGACCAGGAGTGAGTGAGAGCAAGAGTGAACATTATTCGAATGGTGACAGGTCTGACTACAGGTGAGAAGGTTTCATTGTAGTCAAATTCTTCTTGTTGATGAAATCCCTTAACCACAAGTCTAGCCTTGTATTTATTCACAGAACCATCAGGAATTTCTTTAACTTTAAACACCCATTTACAGCCAATTGAATTCCTGTTGGGAGGTAGAGACACAAGAGTCCATGTATTGTTAGACATTAAAGCATTATACTCAGCTTTCATGGCCTCAAACCAAGGGGGACTGGTTAGAGCTTGTTTCACAGTAGATGGTTCAATATGAACAAGGATAGCAATGGATCTGGCTGCTGTCTTGGATCTGGTCTGAATAGAGTGTGTAGGTGGAATTATTGGTAAGGAGTTTGGGGGAATATATTCAGAGACTAAGGAAGAAGAAGAAGTGGAGGAGGGATCAGGAGAGGACTGCACTATTTGGGCAGGAAGGGGGTTGTTTGGGCAGGAAGAAGAGGAATCAGATTGAGAGTTGGACCGCAAAGGAGAGCTCAAGGAAGGTGACTGAGACTGAACAGGTGACAAAGTGTGAGAAGTAGTAGTAGAACAAGGAGGAGACACAAGAGGAATGTGAGCAGAAACTGGAATGATTGGAAGAGTGGGACTAATTTTGGTGTCAGTCCAAGAATGATAAGGAAATTAATATTCATTGAATAATACATCCTTGCAGATATAGACTCTGCCTTCTCTACTTAAACAGACATAACCTTTGTGATTTGTGGAGTAGCCAAGAAACAAGCATTCTTGAGAACGAAACTCATGTTTGTATCTGTTGTAAGGCCTCAAAAAGGGAAAACATGCACACCCAAAAGTTTTAAGAAACTGATAGTTGGGTTTTTGTTTAAACAATTTTGTGTAAGGAACATCAAAATGTAAAGATGCAGTGGGTAATCTATTTATTAAATATACTGCTGAAAGAAAGGCATAATCCCAGATTTTAGTGGTAAGGAAGCATGAGACAGTAATGTCAGTCCGGTTTCAACAATATGACGATGTTTACGTTCAACAACACCATTTTGGTGATGAGTGTGTGGGCATGCAACTCTATGAGTAATGCCATTGAGTTTAAGATAATCAGAAAAGGATCTGAATTCCCCACCCCCAATCTGTTTATAAAGCCTTAATAAGTAACTGAAACTGAGTTGTTACCAATGAGTGAAATTCTTTAAATGTAGGAAAGGCATCAGATTTTTGTTTCAGTAAATAAATCCAAGTGTATCTGGTATGGGCATCAACAATTGACAGGTAATAAGTGTATCCCATGGTTGATGTAAAAGGAGGTGGTCCCCAAAGGTCACAATAAAGTAGAGCAAAGGGGGTATCATATTCAGACAGAGAGGGATATGAGGGGAGTCTATGTGCCTTACCAAGACAACAAGATGAACAAAATTCACTGACAATTTTATTTGAAGCTGGAATGTTACAAGAGTGAATCACCTTTGTCAAGGTTACATGATTAGGATGCCCTAGACGACAATGCCATAAAAAGAATGCAGAATCTGAAGGCATACATGATTGTCTATCACTATTACAAGATTGATCAGTGTGATTGACAATGTTATTGACACTATGAACATGATTACATTGTGAAATAGCACCAGAAATGGTGTTGTCTGATCTAGAAGTTGTGGATGGCAGGGTGCAAGGAGCAGATTCCAAAGGAAGAGAGATGTCTGAGAACTTGTACAGACCATCATCTCTAAGCACTCCTCAGAGAAGGATGTTATGAGATACCTGTGATTTGACAAAACAAACATTGGGATGAAATTCAAAATAAACACAATTATCTTTGGCAAATTGACTGACACTCATAAGATTTTTCATAGTGGAAGGAACTAACAAAATGTTTTTAAGATGCAAACGTGTATTAGAATCACAAGGTGACAAAAAACTTGAAGATCCAATTGCTTTAAAGTTCAAACCTTGCCCATTACTAATGATGACCTGATCAGAACCACTTAGTTGTTGACTCTGAATCAAGTTCATTGGGTTTGCAGTAACATGATGTGAAACACCTGAGTCTGGATACCACTCAATAGCTGGAGAAGAGACTAGAGTTGGAAGCAATCCTGGTTGTACAGTCATTATAGCTTGAGGTACAGAAGTAACTAGACAAACATACTGATAATCAGGTCGAACATACTGATAATTTCGCTGCTGGACTTGTGGAGTCTGATTCTGAGCAAAGAATTGACCGTTTGATGAAGTCTGTGGAGGTGGAAGTGTGGGTGTAAAGTCTTCATCAAAACGATGCCAGCAAGATCTCACATCGTGACCATATCTATAACAGAGCTGACAATGAACGTTTTGTCTATTCCCACGGCCTCTACCTCTATTATTTCTTCCAATATATCGTCCTCGTCCTCTGTTAAAGTCATTAGAACGAAGAGTATTAACAAAACCAATCTATTCAGAGACCTTACCAGTGCTCTGTTCTTGATTCGCTAAAACAGGGGCAAACAGAGGAGCTGGTTCAGTAGTGTTGCTCTGTTTTTGAGCTACATTCACAGTGACAGAGTCAAGAAGGGATTCACTCTGTTTCAACAGCATCTGTTCATGTGTCATCAACTCTATAGCCAGATCCTCAATGGAATAAGGATTTTCTCTTTCATGAACGGTTGTTACAAAAGCATTGTACTTGATTGGAAGGCCTTCCGGTATCTAATCTGTTCTATCTTCATTTGTGACTGGATTTCCTATAGCCTTTAATGAATCACATAGGCTTTTGATTCGAGATAAGTATTCCTTTGCAGATCTGTTACCTTTTCTGATGGTTCTTAGTTCTGAGCGCAGTTGACGAGATATAGATTTCATCACTCCATGAAAGAGCTAGTGTATTTTGTCCCAAGCTTCGTATGCATATTTGACTCCAAGAATCTCATTGACAATAGATTCTGAGATTGTTGACAGAAGCCAAGACAACAACATTGAATCTTGTGTAATCCATTGCACATACTTTGGATTCTGGATCTCATTCTCACGATCTTCATCAGATGCAAACTGTACTGGAATCTTTGGATTCACCAGGTGACGATGAAGTTGGTGTGAAGTGATAATAGGTTAGATTATTTGATTCCAGAACAGATAGTTGTTTTTAGTGAGCTTCACAATGATTTGATGATTGAATAGAAGTGGTGACCGATTCTCCATTTGTGTTGAATCTTTGTTCGACCTAGAAGATGCTAGAACGCTATTTTCTGTTGAAGTGTTGTTGTTGGTGTTCGATGCGGAAGACATAGTGGAGCACAACAATGGACCAGGCCCTCAGAAAGAGAGCTCTGATACCATGTTTGAGTTCTTGAGAGAAGCCATAGATGAGAGAAAGAGAGAGAGAGAAGAAAGAGAGAGAGAATGTAAGAATTGTATTATGTAATCTGAATCGTACAGTGTGCACTCTATCACTATATATATAGAGTGATGATCTTACTAACTGAATACAATGATAACAGACAGCTAACACCTAACAGATCTGTAACAAACTGAGTAGGAAAAATATCTGATACATGCAGGTTCATTTAAAGAAGCTACAGCTATTGTATATGAAAGTTTACCACAATCCGTAAAAGAAACAATTTTTTATTTTCAGATTTCATACCAAAGGGTTTTCCATTTCTAGAATCAATTATCATCTTATTCTGGTTACATCCTTAAACTGACAAATTATTGAAAGAATGAGAGCCAAACTTATATTTTTAAAATGGAGGACAAATCAAATCAAGTCGCATGATATTAGGAGTGTGAATATGATAAATCACCATCTAATGAGTTGGAAGGTGTGTTGTCTTCCAAAGAAGGGGTTCTAGGCCTTGGGAATTTGGTTCTAATAACATCGCTCTAACAGTCTAACTGGTAAAATGCCTTTCGCGTCTTCATTAGCTGCATCAGGTTATTCCAAGTGAGTATGGCTTAGATAAAAGTCATAAAGTCATACCAACGCAGCAATCCAATCTTCTCAATTTAGTCCATGGAAACTCATCCCACATAGATACGCTAAAGTCTTTGCTTCCCTTAAAGATGGGCAAGGGTTCAAATGTCATCATTTGGGAGGACTATCCGGTAGGAGATTTCCCTTATAGATATCCTTTTCCACATCTTTATGTCATTCTTCCCTATACAATTCTGTGCTCAATTTTACAGTATTCAAGATTCTAATTTTTCATGTAACTTTCACTTTTTCATAACTCAAATAATAGGGAATTTACTGAATTGGAGTCCCTATTGGATGTCCTTGACTTTGTAACCTAAATAAAATGTTTTAGTCCTGATCAGGTGTGTTACCAAGATAAGTTGTGATGTTGCTTCTCAATCTACTTCTATGGCAATCTGATGGTTGTTGAGTGTGGCTCCTTCATACGCTCCAGTGGGAGAGGTGGTTTTCACTTACCCGGACTTCGAAGTTCAAGTCAGTACATTAACTAAAGTGCAGTATAAAATGTACGGTTGTTACAAAAGCATTGTACTTGATTGGAAGGCCTTCCGGTATCTAATCTGTTCTATCTTCATTTGTGACTGGATTTCCTATAGCCTTTAATGAATCACATAGGCTTTTGATTCGAGATAAGTATTCCTTTGCAGATCTGTTACCTTTTCTGATGGTTCTTAGTTCTGAGCGCAGTTGACGAGATATAGATTTCATCACTCCATGAAAGAGCTAGTGTATTTTGTCCCAAGCTTCGTATGCATATTTGACTCCAAGAATCTCATTGACAATAGATTCTGAGATTGTTGACAGAAGCCAAGACAACAACATTGAATCTTGTGTAATCCATTGCACATACTTTGGATTCTGGATCTCATTCTCACGATCTTCATCAGATGCAAACTGTACTGGAATCTTTGGATTCACCAGGTGACGATGAAGTTGGTGTGAAGTGATAATAGGTTAGATTATTTGATTCCAGAACAGATAGTTGTTTTTAGTGAGCTTCACAATGATTTGATGATTGAATAGAAGTGGTGACCGATTCTCCATTTGTGTTGAATCTTTGTTCGACCTAGAAGATGCTAGAACGCTATTTTCTGTTGAAGTGTTGTTGTTGGTGTTCGATGCGGAAGACATAGTGGAGCACAACAATGGACCAGGCCCTCAGAAAGAGAGCTCTGATACCATGTTTGAGTTCTTGAGAGAAGCCATAGATGAGAGAAAGAGAGAGAGAGAAGAAAGAGAGAGAGAATGTAAGAATTGTATTATGTAATCTGAATCGTACAGTGTGCACTCTATCACTATATATATAGAGTGATGATCTTACTAACTGAATACAATGATAACAGACAGCTAACACCTAACAGATCTGTAACAAACTGAGTAGGAAAAATATCTGATACATGCAGGTTCATTTAAAGAAGCTACAGCTATTGTATATGAAAGTTTACCACAATCCGTAAAAGAAACAATTTTTTATTTTCAGATTTCATACCAAAGGGTTTTCCATTTCTAGAATCAATTATCATCTTATTCTGGTTACATCCTTAAACTGACAAATTATTGAAAGAATGAGAGCCAAACTTATATTTTTAAAATGGAGGACAAATCAAATCAAGTCGCATGATATTAGGAGTGTGAATATGATAAATCACCATCTAATGAGTTGGAAGGTGTGTTGTCTTCCAAAGAAGGGGTTCTAGGCCTTGGGAATTTGGTTCTAATAACATCGCTCTAACAGTCTAACTGGTAAAATGCCTTTCGCGTCTTCATTAGCTGCATCAGGTTATTCCAAGTGAGTATGGCTTAGATAAAAGTCATAAAGTCATACCAACGCAGCAATCCAATCTTCTCAATTTAGTCCATGGAAACTCATCCCACATAGATACGCTAAAGTCTTTGCTTCCCTTAAAGATGGGCAAGGGTTCAAATGTCATCATTTGGGAGGACTATCCGGTAGGAGATTTCCCTTATAGATATCCTTTTCCACATCTTTATGTCATTCTTCCCTATACAATTCTGTGCTCAATTTTACAGTATTCAAGATTCTAATTTTTCATGTAACTTTCACTTTTTCATAACTCAAATAATAGGGAATTTACTGAATTGGAGTCCCTATTGGATGTCCTTGACTTTGTAACCTAAATAAAATGTTTTAGTCCTGATCAGGTGTGTTACCAAGATAAGTTGTGATGTTGCTTCTCAATCTACTTCTATGGCAATCTGATGGTTGTTGAGTGTGGCTCCTTCATACGCTCCAGTGGGAGAGGTGGTTTTCACTTACCCGGACTTCGAAGTTCAAGTCAGTACATTAACTAAAGTGCAGTATAAAATGTCGACGCTCAAGTCAGTACATTAACTAAAGTGGAGTATAGAATGTCAACATGTATATGAGAGGTCTTGGCCTCTACATTTAAAGGAAAGATAATATTGCCTGTTGCCAAGAATTGTGGAATTATGGCGGAGATTGTGGAGAAGATCTTGGAGATGTCTAAAGGCGGTTCTTCATGGGGATTCTAGTGGTGTGGGATCATGGATATAGGGCCAGGTGGGGGGGGGGGGGGGGGGGGGGGGGGGGCAAGAATACTGGTCCAGAACAAGTCCCTTGACCCTTCTGCGGTGTTTTTGTCCAATTTCTTGCTTATTCTTTGAATAGGGTTACTTTCATTCTCAATATACCCCTATGAAAGTCCAAAGCTCCCTCTGAGGTCAAGTCTTTTTAGTTGGACTACAGTGCTTAATAGAATTAATACTAACAACATGATGCAAGTTTGTAGGCCGCATAAGACTTTTCCCCCTGATGTATATAATGTGTGTTGCCTGCTCATAATCAGCTCCACATCTGTTCTTAAATTGTTCTGCTGGTGTGTCTTTATGGAAATTTTCATTCAGCAAATTTTTTGAACGTTGGGTGTGTCCTGGTTCCCTAGACCAATTTAAGATTATTAGCTTTGATGGCTTTGTTTAAGCAAAGAGGCAAAATTTATATCCGTCCCAATGTGCAACCTGCCACACTTTGGTGCATTTGGTCGGTGTATAACTATCATATTTCAAGGTTTCTATTGCACAACATTTGATTTGGGACAAGATTAGGCATTGGGCTTTTTTTTGGTGTAAAGAACATGGCATTTTTAATGGGGATTCCCTAACAGATATGTCAAGGATTGGGCAGCTTAGCTCCATTGATTTCTTTCTTTGTTGTTTTGCGTTTTGTTCTTACATTAAGGAGGAATCCTTATCCTCCCATCTCTTTGTACTTTTTTTCATTTTGTTAGGCGAATTCCTTTTTTTTTAAATAAATAATAAAAAATATTAAAAGTTTGAATTTGTAAATAATATATTAAGCTACAACAAACCTGTGACATAAACCGGGGAAGCATAATCCTGAGTATTTGTTCAAGGACTTGAGTCCCAGCCGATTCAATTGCTTGCTTTGGTATTGCTTGGAAAGCAAAAGGAATTTCAATGCTTACCTGGACTCAACATTGCAATACAAAGACAATTTTGACTGAAATGCCTGAAATAAAAAATCACAAAATGGTAGAAAACTAGAGTTCTACCTCAATTATAGTGTCTGAAGTGAGTTGCTGCACCAATGACTTATCAAAGTCACTATCACACGATATCCGGTTCACCATTAAAGCTGCATTACCATATTAAAGCATTGAAAAGGCATTTGTGAAAGTAGCATAAACCAAATGACATGAAATTTTGTAAGAAGGGCAAAAGAAAATTGTCTCAGCTTCTGCAGTAAATAAGGAAGTCTACATACAGTTGAACAATCATCACATTTACTGCTTTCAATGAATGGCTAGTAAGCTACATTAAAAAGCATTACGAAGGAGAACAAGCATAAGCTTTTATACCAGTTTAGCTATTAACAGTAATACCATGTTTTGCTTTGTTTTGCAACCAAATTGACAAGAACGGTAGTTTTAAACCAAGAACTTCCTTAGATATAGAACCTACCCATCCCCTCCAAATACTAAATATGGTAGATCACAAATAACCCTTATCAATTTTGAAGCTTAAAGTAAGATAAAATGACTAGCTCGTCATTTTAAACAATGAACGAAATTATGAAATAACTAGACTCATTATCAGGAAGATTAGTTCCACCCGTAAACAAATAGTATAATAGATACTTTTATCAATATAGTATAAGCAGTGTCTCTTGTACTTATCAGATTGATCCTTTGGTCAATAAACAACTGCAGTATTTCCATTTTTGTGCTCTTAGAATGTAGGAAGAAACATTTTTGTTTTACACATCCCATAACAACCTTAACTGACCACATGCATGTATTATAGATTATTATCAAGACATATTTGAATTAAAATCTAGTTGAATCATTTAATCAACATTGTTAAGGGTAATAGTAGAATACCAAAATTCCTGAGGGAGAGACAGAGAAGAAGGGAGACATAGAGGAAAGAATGATTGGAAGAAAGTAATTGCTTGCATATTCCATCAAGCCATTGTGGCTTTTATAATAGCATATTACAAGGACTTGAAATACAAAAAAGGCAATTGATATTAAGGACTAATTGATACCAATATTTTATTAATGGAAGCAAACGAATGCTAATTGATACTAATAAATACCAATCAGTAAATGCCAATTGACACCAATGAACATGCGGTTAGAATATTCCATTGCCACTTTTAGGAATTTTTTAGTGCCTGGAGCGACACGAAGACCTTGGAGTGTAACATTACTCCCCCTATCAACACGTAACTCACTGAGTTATACTCAAGTTGAATAATATCCAATGCTTGTTCATCTTCCTAACTAGAGTCCTCGGGTGCACGGTCCTAACCAATACTTGCAAGACTTGTTGAGTATCTCTCATGATAAACTGTCAGGCAAGAATAACAAGCAATATGGGAATTGGTCAGCTAAATCCGATTCGATAGGCTCGAGCTATAGCAATGTCCTCCATACTGCAAAGACCCTCTAAATATAAAAGGGCCAGGCAGCTTTTGCATCTATGCCTGTGGATGAGCTTCTTAATATATTTGAACTATAGTCCTTTGACATGTCACGGCCTACATTCGTCAGACATTAGATAGGATGCCGTATGAAAGGGGATTGGCAAGCGATAAGGGTTGCTAGGATTGGTGCTACATAAGGCAACAATTGAGATTGCAAATTGCTGAGGTGCGACTCACTGAGTTGAGACTCATACATGCATGCCAACATGAATGCGTCATGCAAGTCAAGGCCGACGAACTTGGACGACCATGCACACTCGGAGTTGTAAGCTAGATATAAACAAGTTGTGCAAATGCTCTTCAGAGAGTCCAAGTTTGGCAAGGTTCTTCAGGCGGCTTGGTTATTGAGGATAAAGCTCATTTGAGATAGCTTGGTGGGGAGGGTGGTGGTATCCCATAACTTAGAGGGACCAAAGCGGCAAAGTATGGCAAGGATAAATGTATCCTAATTAGGCAAAAGGTTATCGGTTGCCATACCTTGGTACCAAATAGCCATAGGTGCAGTGGTTAGCAACAATCGATCCTTTAGGTGCATGTGATAACACTTAAAAGAGCGGTGTACATTAATAAGTCATGCTCGGGTCACTCAAGAAAAAACTAAAAAACGTGAGGCGAATAGTACGTCCATGTATTGGCGTGCTATCCGAAGGTGGGGACTTGTGAAAGTGATGGTAGCTCTTGTCAGAGGGTGCAAAAAGGTGTTGATCACGCTTGCTCATTAAGGCCATGAAACTTTCTGTTGTCACTTGATTGGATTGAAAGTCCAGGAAATCCTGGCAAAAAATTTTAATGATAGCGGCTGTTGCATTGACTAGTTGTTGCACCACTTACAATTGAACCTCGTGCACTTGAAAAAAGGTTGCCAGTGTAGTGGAAGCAAGAGTCGACAAAGCACCAATTGAAAAAGGTAAGAGTAGAAGGGAAAAATTCCAAATAGGGAAGAGAAACATAAGGGGGATATAGAGGATAGGATCAGAGAATGATTGAAAAAAAGTAATTGCATGCTTATTCCATCCAACCATTGAGGATTTTTTAACAGCAAGTTATAAGGATTTGAAGTACTTAAAAATTAAATTTAACTAATTTGGACTAATTGATACCAATCTATTGATATCAATATTTTATTCAAGGAAGCTAGCAAATGCAAATTGATACTAATTGGGACTAATTGATAACAATCCAAATTTTTTTATTAATGGAAGCTAGTAAATGCTAATTGATACCAATGAAGATGTGAATAGAATCTTCCCTAGCTGCTTTTAGGAATGTTTTTGCACATAGAGTATACATGAACACCTTGGTGCATGACAAAAAGATTCAAGAGGTTTTGAGGCTTGAAGGTGGAAACAACTTAAACAACACTACAACAACCATTGTACCGATTTTTCCTTGAATCTCAGGCCAATCAATTGACCACTGAAAGCCTCAAGGAACTATAGGACCAACGCGATTAGCATCTTGTTGCAACACTCTGACTAAAATTCGCCATCAATCCCCTCTCTCCCACTAATTCAGCAAGCGACATTCTAGGCCATAGACCACAAACAACCATCATTATAGACGAGAGTGACAAAGTCGCATAGCCTATCATTATTCCTTATGTTTCCATGAATCTCTTCTAAGGACCCATCTATTTGGTTGTTCAACGTTAACTATTTTCAATATTATCATACTCACCCAGACGATCAACTATTGTTGACTGCAATGCATCTCAATGCAATTGCGAACACTTGATACTACAGTCTGAATGTTAAAAAACTCTTGCCCAATTGGGACACATTTGTCTGCACCATCCATCACCACATGGGTCGTGCCGAGTATAAGGACACCACAACCCTCCTTGCCAAGCTATCTTAGACTGGTTGTGTCCTTGATTACCAAGCAACCTTCATTAAACTTGCCAGCCCCATGGTCTCTCTCAAGAGCATTTACACAACTAGTTTATCACTAGCTTGCAACTCCGTGTGCACATGGTTGCCCAAGCTCATTGGTTTTGTACTTGCATAATGCATTCGCATTGGAACATATGTATGAGTCTCAGCTCAACAAGCCACACCTCAACAATTGGTCATTTTAACCACCTTCCTCAATAACACCACGCCTGGCAGCCCCTACTGTCTCTCAATCCCTAGTTCCTATCAAATGTTTGACAAACGAAGAGATGCAACCGCGACATGACAAAGACTATGCTTCAATTGTGACGAGAAGCCATCCAACCCATTTATATTTGGAGGGTCTTTGCAATGTGGAGGATGACTTGCTATTGCCCTATTCATAGGCCGCTAACAATTTTGACAAGTTATCGTGCAAGGTACTCAACATGTCTTGCAGATGTTGATTCATATACAGGACCTTGCACCTGAAAACTCTAGTTGGGAAGATGAGCAAGCATTGGATATTACTATACTTGAGGACAAGTTGTTTCTTGATGGGGAAAGGAATGTTACCACACCAAATTAATAGAATTAAAATATTGTTATCGCGGTTAGCTTAGTATTCCTTCATCTTAATTAGTTTGACTTTTCTTGATCAATTTAGTTTATCTTACCATTATTTATATTTCAAATTAGTTTATCTCATATTATATTATCTGTTAATTAGATGTCAAATTAGTTAGTTTATCTTTACATGCTAGAACAAGGTGTAATCGGCTACAAGAAATTAGTTAGTTTATCTTTACATGCTATAGATTGTAATTAAGCAATTATAACTTCCTTTCAATTATTCTCTCAATCTCTTCTCTCTCTCCCAGTCAAACTCTTTCTTCCTTCTCCTCAGAGCTAGAAATTCACCTATCAAATGCATCATGACTAACTTTCATCCCCATTAAATTTACACACACAGAGTGGGATTCCAATTTCTTTGTTTCTAAGAAACGAAGTATATCGCGGCTCATTCAAACAAGTTGAACCCGTTTTCTGAAATGTCAATGTATTAGACCTAACCCAAAGCCACAATAGGCATGACAATCTGGATGCACTTAAAAAGATAATGTTTAGCACTATGAGTTGCCAATGGTAGAATCAATCTAGACTATTAATATTAACCAAGACAGAATTAACAATCAAAACTATTATTCTTGACACACTCAAGAAAGGAAGAAAGAAAAAAATTAACTTTCTAACATACATTAACATGCAGCAAAGCAAACAATCCTCACCATCAAACTTGTCGTTCTGAGCAGCCACAATCGGCGAGCCCTCAAGCTGTACCAAATGTTAAACCAAGAAATCAGAACAAGCAAAGAACTCAAAAGTAAAAAAATCCAAAAAGAGGGACACACACACACACCTTGCACGACAACAACTTGATGCAACACCCATCAGGTTGCTCTTCCACCTTAACCAGCAAAACTGGACAAACTTCAAAGGCAAAGAACTTAATCGTGTACACATAACACCTGAAAGTGTTGTCGTTTACACGCTCAATCCGCTCCGCGTCCAACACAGAATACTGACTTGCCGGTAACCGCATGTATTCAACTTCATAAATCAAAAATATTATGAATCAAACAAAATTACCTATTTCAAATTACAAACTAATAAAGGCGCAAATCCAAACTCTCCAATTTGCGAGGATAGAGGCAAGGATCAATTGTATTTCCTTATACTTATGCAAAGTGGCTATTATTATAGGGTTTTATAATTCTCATTCAATATGAGAATTACAATTTTCCTACACACCCTTTTATTTCCGTGCTAACATGGGTTCTACATATAATTTTTTCTAACACATGGGTCTCACATACTTCTTTTTATCTCTACACCATGAGATTTCAATTCTTCTTCAACATGATAATTATAAAACTCATTATTATATTGATCGGTTCATAATTTTGCCACTAGTCCAATTCACGGGGTCAAAATTAAGATTTTAAACCCCTCCAAAAACTCAAAAATAATACTAAGGATAATCGAATACAGGCTATTATTATATTCAAATATGTGATATAAAAACCCTGTACCCTAAACTCTACGCACTCTAAACACTTGTGCACGTGACATTTCGATAACAAGAAACAAACATATCAGAGCTCTCTCGGCCTCAAATTATAAATTCAAGTAAAAGAAATAAAAAGAAAGAAAGAAACTATCAATCTTTCTAACATTACTTAGGGGACGTTCGAGTTGCCGAACCGAAATCGACTCCTTACGCCGGGCAACGAATCGAGCTTTCTGGCTCGGACTTGCCGAAGCACGAAGCGAAGGGCGGAGAGATTCTATAGCACATTGGGTACACAATGATTTCCTCGGAAACGAAATGGGTATGGAACGAACCAATGAAGAAGCCATCGGGTTCCAAAGGATAGCTCTAGTGTCTTACACTAAAACAAGACCGCGAGGGAAGATGTGGTCACAAAACACGCGCATGAGTGAGGTTATGTGACAACAACTTGCCTTTTTTGTCCAAATAAGACAATCACGTATATGGTAAAAAAAATCAACCTTGAAGCAAAAGGCTAATTAGAAAAAATTAATAAACAATTAAGATAAAATAAAATATTATATAATATGTTTTGTGTGATTAAAAAATTTTAATAATAAGAAGTTAAAGAATAAAAATTTATGTGTGGACTTTTGTAATTTAGTATTAGTTGATAGTTTGTTGATTCAATTATATTTAAATTAATAATGACTAATATTAATTAAGTACGAATAAATGTTTCTTAACAAATAAATTATCTCTTCCAACTTAAAATAATGTCATTTTAAAATTTGGAAAAAAAATACAAGACATTTTGGGAATTTTGCTTAGCTCCATCAATATAAATATTCTCAAAACACCTTACATTTTTTTTAACAAGAAAAACACCTAAACCCAATAAGTATATATTATTGAATTAGTTGATAGTTTGTTGACTTTAATTAGTAGCCTCGAGTTGGGGCTTTGGGAATGAATAAAATGATCTTGGGAGAGTCGCCCTCAATATGGATCAAGAAAGCTCAAATCAAATTAGTTGCATATTCAATAAATCAAAAGAGACATAAAACAAAGTTCACATTTAAATTGATTCTACTCTCAACTGAATATATTGGGCTTTTTGACCATTATATCCTTTAATTAATAACAAATTATCATATTGCCCCCGCTTATAAACTATTCCAAAAAATTAGCTTTTTTAACAAACATAACACTCAATCTACCCTGGTTTGATCGTTGACCATGTAGCTACTCGGGTAGTGACCCAATTACCTGGGTATATTTCGCGGAATATAACTGTTCTTATGTAATTTGAGTTTATACCTGGGTATGCTGTCATTTACTCGAGTGCACACCTAGTTACCCGGGTATTCGTCGGCCAGAAACCCCAATATCAGTGGGTTTCGGCCTCTTTCATCATTTATACGTTTTGTACCCCCCAAATCTCTCTCATTTCTCATCTCTATTCTCAGCCATCAAAAATGTATTTCATCCCACCATCTCAAAAAGCCTAATCTTGTGAAATCATTGGCATTACACCTACATATTTCTATTTTATCTAAAAAATCAGAACCAAACCCAAACCCTAGACCCAATTTTCGTGTGAAAGATGGGTTTAAGTTCAAACATGTTTCATGTAGTTATTTACTACAATGGGAGGCATTTTGAAGGTCCCAATGATGTCTGATTTGAAGGAAAAACAAAAACAACGAAAATCAAATTAGGCACTACATGCAATAAATTCAAGGAGAGCATTCATAAAAAATTGGGCCTACAAGGCGGCCAATTCATTCATCGCATGATAGCCAGGTTAGATACCATAGTTGATATGGATACAATATATTACATTGGTAATGATACTAATGATGATGGAGATGTGGAGTTCGTCACAGATGCATTTGTTGACCGGAAAGTATTAAAATTAATTGAGATAAATTTTGAAGTTGATGCTGGTCAGTCTTCATCTTTACCGACGCATACAAGCACTCCACAGTGTTTTGGTCAAGAAGATACAGTTGTACGTTTATCTGCACCTCTCAGGTGTTAAGTTAGATAACATTGGATGAGGGTGAGGAGGAGGAGTATATGGATAGCGAAGACAATGGAGAACCTGAAAATGCTATTCCACAAGATGATTCATCAGATATTGACATGGAGGGTAATTTTGACGCTGACACGAACATGGTAAGCCTGGGTACCCCGGCCATGTCACCACTTCATGTTGACCCAGTTAGTAGTGGTAAGTTATTAAATTTCAATTTGTATTGAACATTTAATATTGGACATGCTAAACTGACATAAAACCGGCTTGTGACAATTGGCACTTACAAACTCTATCTGCTCACTTGACTTATGGCACCGTGGCAACGTATGAACCTGCACAAATGCAAGGTCCCATGACATGCTGTATGTTGAGAGCTATGCACTGTGGCCTAGATTAGTGGTTCACATGCTTCACGATAGCATTATGAACCTACATACAAATATAGGGTCTTCACCCTCATGTATACACCTTCCTTACACACACTACACCTCACTCGAACAATAACTTCAGCATCAGAGTTCTTATAGGTGCACATTACTCCTTGTTCTCCAAAACCATAACGGTCTTTAATGCTGAAAGTGCAAATAAAATGTAGCTAAACAAAAAGTTAGGATTTGCCAAAAGAGTAACTCTCTTGTTCTCAATTATAATTATCAAAATAACAAAATTCAACTCCTATGACAAGGATCTTAAACAACCTTTTATAAACTAATTACAAATCAATTCAAAATTTTAAAATCCAAAAAAAAAAATAAAAAATAAAAAATAGATATAATGGTAAATACCTTCTAAAAATAAATAAATTATTATAATTAAATTATTCAAAACACATCACAAATCTTAGATATCAAATCATGTCAAATTTATTGATTTTTTTGCCAAACAAATCACAATTATAACTGCTGCTTCATTTGGACTTAGATTTGATCGTAATTTGTTATATTTCACATTGTTGATTCTTTGAATATATGAGTTGTACTTAGTGGGTCACAATTTTGGTTGACTCCAAACTTCTTGAATCAATGGTTGGGCTATGTGCAATGAATCAATTTTAAGTGCATCATTCTCCCATGCTAGGAAAAGATTCATGCTCGAATTTTCTTCATCTTCGTTGATATAAATCACTTTAGGTGGAAACTCAAATGATATTTCTTCCTCTATTAGATCTCTATCACAATGATCATCAAAGACTGGATTATCATCGTAAACTGAAATTTTATCATAAGTTGGATAATTATCATATATTGGATAATTATCATAAATTAGATTATCATCATACATTGGATAATCATCATAAAACGAATTATGATTATAGACTTCAAAGTTAGGAATGTTGATTTGCATCTTCGATTTACCAGTTGTACTCCCCAATTTCGTTCCTGGTTTAGAATCTCCAAAGAATTGATGTCATCTTCTTCATTATCAGATGCACTATAACTACTCGCGCCGTTAATTAAGGAAATTAATTAAATAAATATGAGAATTAGGAAATAATTTCATAATTCATCCTAATAATTATGAGAATGCTTAAATAATTATAGTAAGTGTGAAATAATACGGAAAGTCGCTTTTCTGACGAAAAGTGCATATACGGGTTCTACTCCTCGGTATAAATGCGTACCGATGAAGTATCCCAAAAAATTATAATAAGAGCGAGAATATTCCTAGAAAAATATATATGACTAGTAAAACAAGTTTCAAGTTAAAATAATGAGAACTGGTGCCAGAACCGATACTGGCTATGTAAAAGCGCATACCGAAAAGGTTCTGCGAAAAATAAAATAAAAATATGGCAAATCTTAAAAAAATGAGTAGGTTTAGAATCCTAAGTTTGGGGTTAAAATGCTAAGCGTAGCAATTAACGCTAATACAGGGCGATTAAAACTTAATGAGGCTATATAGGCCTTGGCACATGATCCTAGGTCAGCCTCCCTCCGTTCTATGTGAGTTTTTTTGAGTATTGTGACCAACCACCTTGCCACCCTCTTCTACCTCCATAGGAACCTCCAAGAGAGCATTTTTCTTCTTGTTCTTCCACCATAACACCCTGTCCTTCAAGAAGCCATCTTTGTGAAGAAAGAGCCTTGCTTTGTTGCCATTTTCGTTTCTTTGCAAGTCAGAACTGTGGGGACTTGGTGGTGAGCTCCAAGAGCCTTTTCTGAGCTTTAAGCTTGGGTAAGCTTCATCACTTTTGATAATGAGTTTAATGGTTAAAAATGGAACCTTGATGCATGTAACAAGCTAAAGATCATAACTTAAGGTTGGTTAAGGTTAAACACACCTAGAAATGCATGTTTAAGCCTCTGGAATCGGTAAATAAACCACCTTTGGGAAGGATATCTCGCGAAATGCAGAGCTGCATTCTGTCGCGAAATATCCGGATATGATATCTGGACATTGATATCCGGATGTGGATATCCAGATATGGGGTCTTCTGATATCCAAATATGGATATCCAGATAAGATATCTGGATATGTTCCCGACAAATATCCGGATATTCTGGGTTTTCAAGAACATTAACGGTACTATTCATACAGAACTGAGTTATGAGGGTGTGGACCCTAGATTGTGTAATGTGAACTTCTGTAATAATTAACTAAGTCAAAATCTAAGTGATTAAGGGCTTGTGGCTTTGTGAAGAGCCTAAAGACGTAAAACATAAATGGAAAACGTTGTCTTTATGTTATATGCTTATGGACTTGGTTGTTGATGTGATTGTTGGTCCAAAACAAATTATGATTCTACTGTGTTTGAACCTTCAGCTTGGTTGGACTCTTGGCTTGGATTGTTAGCTTGCAAGGTAAGCTTTCGTGTCCTCGGTTTAGCCATTGTTGGTTCCACCATGTCCCATGAAGGGATGGTTTATATGCATGATGTGTTTTCATGTATTTCTATTTGATATGTTTTGAGCTATTATGTGAATGCCTTATGATATGCATGTGGTGTTCCACCCAGACAGACTCCTGAGGATGTAAGAGACATACAATAGGGTGATTCTGTGGGTGGGTGCAAGTGGCGTCTTGCACTAAATGTAGGCAATAGACGTATGTAAGTCCCGCATTTCTCTGACCAGTAGATAGTTGACACACATGGCATGATTATCTGTTGCATTGCACTACTTTAGGAACTTATACTGCTAAACTGTTTTTGAACTTATATTGCACATGTAGGTGAGCTTGGGGTGGACGATCCTTGAGGACCCCTTGTCTTACTGAGATTTCTGTTTAGAGATCTCATCCCACGTTTGGGGCACCATTTCAGGTTCAGGTAATGCTGGGGTTGATACCTCCGGCTACAGGAGGCCGGAGCTTAGCTAATTTATTTGCTGTTATGCTGATTATGTTGGATGCTGGATTATGTCTGTTGCTACTATGACAATAGCTTCATTCTGCTTCATTATTATGTTGCGGTTGTTGAGACTTCGTTGGGCTTGTTGCCTTATTTGGTAAGCATGGGGATTGTCCATGCCACATTTACTTGATGTTATGTCTTTAGATTTTAGTTGTATTAATGTATCAGGATATTGTCCGAACTACGTGTTGTAGATACATGACTTAGATACTCACTTAATTATATATGAGGTAATTCAGTGTAGATAGCTGTCTTTTGCAATTTACATACACGCATTATTTTGGAAATGAATTAAGTAATTCAACTTGCTAATGATAATTACGTCATAATTGAAAGTAAAAAGTTATTCCGCATATTTAATTCAGCGTAGCCTTATACGATGACATGTTAACAAACCGGGTTGATGTGCCTCTGGCAAGTGTGAATTTTCTGTGATAAAATTGACAAGAATTGAGTCATAACAGAGCAATTTAAATACATATTTGTTAATTATGTTGATTCTTTGTATGTCAATAATATTCACCTTTTAGTTGTATTTTTACAGGAAAAATAAATGAAGAATTGTAAAAAAACCTGTTAATACAATTCTACACGGGTGCAGCACACTACAAGTCCCAGAAGCATGGCGCGGACCAGCACCACACTGGAACAAACCCGCGCCAGTTTACGAACTTTGCAGCAAAGGCACCAAAATGGCGCGAGGTAGCACCAAAGTGGCGCCACCTAGCACCATATCACAGAACCTTGGCGCAACCTAGCGCCCAAGCAGCACCAAAGTGGCGCCACTTAGCGCCACCCCAAGAAGGGAGCATGGCGCCAAGCAGCGCCCATAAAGTAAGGAGAAGGCGCTACCTAGCGCCTAAATTGCAAAGACAATGGCGCTAGCTAGCGCCCCAATTAGGAAGAAAAGGCGTGGCGTAAACTTGCGCCAATCCGGCGCCAACCGGCGCCGGTTTGCGGGACGGATCTCTGTGTTTTCTGAGGGGCATTTTTGGAACGAGAAGAAAACATTTTAAAAAGGACTTTTGTGGATTAGGTCAGACTTCGACACATTAAGACAGATTCTGAAATTCTGAGACGGACACAGAGAGACACAGAAGAGGCAGATCTGGAGAGGCAAGGAGGAGAGACTGGAGGCATTCTTCGTTCTTCATCTCTTTTCTAGTATTTTTTTATCTTCGATTTAACTTTATGTTGAATTTTAGATCAGCGATCATGATGTTGATTGGCTAGATCCTTTTTATTATAGTCAGGGTCACGATCCATATGTGAACCCTTGACACGAAGGATTGATTTATGGTTTTTAGTTTATATAATTATCTTTATCTTACTCTGTGCGAATTTTATATTCCCTTTGTTAGAGTTGATCAATCTGATAGTTGGGGATATTCTGAGGATCAAAATCCTATATAGGAATATTGGGGTTTTGATCTCGAAAGAGGGTAAGATAACAATCTGTATGCGTGCTAGGAATAGACGTGTATACGATTGCAGATGCTTAAATTATCGCGCCCATTGCTTGATCCCATGAGAAACATTGCAAGGAATTGGGGTTTCTCATGGGATTAAAGGGTTAAACCTGCAAGGAATTGAGGGTTAACTATTAAGTCTTTTTAGATGATAATTTATCTGAGTGATTATATAAATAATTATTGAAAATCAATCCGGAGTAAAAAGCGAGGATCATTTGGTGAATGAACCCTGGCTACAATGCTTTTCTCATAATCTTTACAAAATAATTTTCAATTTTATTGTTTTACTTATCAACACAAAAAAAATACAAAAACAAGTCTTTTTATTTTCAGATTACAATTTTACTCAAATTGACAATATTTGTCAAAACCCTTATTTGAAATCTTTCATTCTTAAAGGAAAAGTTTAATTGATATTAGATCATAATCCCTGTGGAGACGAACTTTTCTTATCACTTTATTACTTGTGTGATCGGTATACTTGCCGGAGAGCGTCAAGTTTTTGGCGCCGTTGCCGGGGATTGGTTTATCTTATATCATATATTCTTGATCTTTAGGATTGGATTTGTGAATATTTTTATTTTCTTTATTTATTTCAAATTGTTTTATTTGAATAGTGCTACTGATCTCTTTTCTGAGTTGTATGCGAGGTACAATCCCAAAATTTCCACTTAATTTGGAAATCACTAGAGCAGAAAAGTGGAACAGAAAACTTGCTCAGGAGAAGCTTGCATTCAACGAGTTGGGAATTCTGTTCAAAGAAGCACAAACAATGGCTGGGAACAATGATGAAGTGGACAATCCACTCATGGATACGATTCTTACACCAGCATTCAATAGACCAAATTCAAGCATTGTTCATCCAGAAGTGGGGAACAACCATTGGGAGCTCAAGTCTGCCAATATTCAGTTGGTAGAGCGTGCTCAGTTTGGTGGAGAGGCTGATAAGGACCCTCACAGGTTCATTGACAGATTTCTGATGATCTATGACTCCACTAAACACCCCCAGGTGTCCAATGATGCAGTCAGGCTGAGACTGTTTCCTTTTGCTCTAAAGGGGAAGGCTTTGAATTGGTTGGAAAGGCAACCAACAAGAAGTATTCCATCATGGGAGAGTCTCTCAAATAAATTATTTGCTGAGTTCTTTTCCATGGAGAGGTTTAACCATATGGTGAATGATATCACCAATTTCACCCAGGCTGAGGGTGAGACTATGTGTGCAGCCTGGATCCGCTTCAAGGATCTAATGAGGAGATGTCCTCATTACCCCATGACAAATGGTGATCAGGTTCGAATTTTTTTCAATGTGTGTAAACCTGAAGTTCGGATGGTGCTGAATGGTGCAGCAGGTGGTAGCATCAAATCCTTGAGAGCAAATGAGACTCTTGAGTTAATAGAGAGAGTGGCTGCCAATGAAAATGAAGGTTTGACAGCCAAGCCTAAGAGAGGTATTCTACACCTGGATAACAATGATGCAGTTCTAGCTGAAAATAAATTGTTAGCACAACAGTTAGCAAATTTGACCTCAAGGCTGGACAAGATGCAACTTTCCACTATGCAAGTTGCATATGTGATTTGTGAATACTGCAAGGGTGAGCATGAATCCAATGAATGCTCATCTTTGTTATCTTCTGATTCTCCTCAACAAGTGCAATTGAGTGGAGTATGGTACGAGCAAAGATCTCCACCAAGAAACATTCCTAGGAATCAGAATTTCCCTTATGGAAATAATAATTTTCAGAGGAGAACTCAAGGCACAGGACTGGATTACAATTCCAACAACTACTTACAGCCTCCACCAGTCCAAACTAAGGAACCTTCTGATTTGGAGAGGTTAGTTGGACAAATGGCCCAACACTCCAATGCCTTCATGGAAGAGACTAGGGCCACCACTAAAAACATGAGTGCTTATATCAGGAATTTAGATAATCAAGTTGGCCAGTTGGCTAAGCAAGTTGCTGAAAAAAATTCAGGTACTTCCTCTAGTAACACATTTAAAAATTCCAAGGAGGATTATATGTTTATCACAACCAGAAGTGGTAAGGTGGTAGGAGCTCTAGAAAAGCTTAAGGCGGTGGAGGAGCTAGAAAAAGAAGAGGAGATTCCTTCTAATGTCCAGACACCTCTTCAGAAAGGAGAAGAAAAATAGCCTCCTACTGTTGCTGAAAAGAAGAAGTTTGAGCTGAATCCTGAATATGTGCGAGCCATGGCACCTTATCCTGACAGATTCAAGAAGGATGCTCAAAAGCAACAATATGGCAGATTTCATGATATTTTCAAGAAATTACATATAAATATTCCTTTTGTTGAAGCCTTAGCTGGCATGCCCAATTATGCCAAGTTTATGAAGGACCTCTTATCAAGAAAGCACAAATTGCAGGAATGCCAAGTGGTGACACTCACTGAAGAGTGTAGTGCTATAATTACAAAGAAGTTCCCGCCTAAGCGTCATGATCCAGGGAGCTTCAATATTCCTATTGAAATTGGGAACACCAAATTTGGTAGAGCCTTGTGTGATCTTGGGGCAAGTATAAATCTAATGCCCTTGTTTGTTTGTAAATCTCTGGGGATTATTAATTTGAAACCCACTTTGGCATCTCTTCAACTTGTTGATAAGTCTGTAAGAAAGTCTAGTGGAATAATAGAAGATGTTCTTGTGAAGGTAGACAAGTTCATCTTCCCTGCTGATTTTGTAGTGTTGGATATGGAAAGAGGAGCTGAAATGCCACTTTTGCTGGGTAGAACTATCTTAGCTACATCGCGTGCACTAATTGATGTGGAAAGTGGGAAGCTAGAGCTAAGAATGAATGATGAGACTGTTACTATTCATGTCTTTGATTCTTTAAAACAGTCTTCTCACAAAGAAGATTGTTTTAGTCTTAAAGTATTTAAGTAAGAAAAAGATGTAGCAGTTGAGCTTCCTCAAAATCTCAAAGATGAGGACAAAGACGATGGAACCCCAAAATTGGAAGTGAAAGATCTTCCTAAAAATCTAATTGATGATGTCAAAGAGATGAGAACGCTTCAAGAGAGGCGTACTCTTACAAAGAAGAAGGTAAGAAGAAAGGAAGTAGTAAACTTCTTTAATACAAGTTGGAAAAGACACTGAGAGCTGAAGTTTGACAAGAGACACCGAGACTCTATCTCTCGGAAAAATCAAAGCTTCGAAGAGTTCTTAACATGGATCCATAGTTTGGATCAAATCTGGGAATGGTGGTCCCATACACCATGACACCCAGTACCACCAGATCCTTCATTTGCCGAGTCATCCCACACTGCTGAGGGGTATGAAATGGAGGGCTGATCATATCTCCTTACTGATAGAGATCTTGTATATTAGTTTATTTTCCTGTTTCGTATTTTTAGTTATTTTGTGTTGGTATATTTTTCTCTGATGTTTTAATGTGTGCATTATAGTTTCTTCTATATGCCACTGTTTGTTCTATTGTGCAGGTTTTTCTTCCTTCTTGTGGTTTAATTATTTCTGAGGACAGCAATGCTCTAAATCTGGGAATGGTAGGCTTGCACCTTAGAACTGCAATTCTTCTATCAGGGGAGATATTCTAACTCTTTTAATTTTCTTAGTTATGTTTATAGTTATTTTATGTGCTATATAAAAAAAAAATGTGTGTTTTGAGCAAATCCCAGGTTTAAATGTGCTCATCTTGTTAATGTACATGATTGAATTTTAGGAAATATATAGCATGACTTTCTGGCATTACATTGCATAGGTATAATTAGATTGCATGATTGTTCGTTTGTCTGAACTGATATTGTGAATTCTGATAATGTCTGAAGTCAATTGTCTTGAGTCTGCATTGATACCATAGCTGTGAGGTTTTGAGCCTAAACACTGAAACTTTTGTTGAGAGGCCTCACTGTTGTAATACTCTAGAACTTGATTTATTTCTCTGTGATGCATGCATTGATTGATATGATAAAGACATTTTGTTCTTATTAGCTATTGGCCAAAATAACCCACCTGTATTAAATTTTCCCTTGCTAGCCCTTTTGAGCCTGAACTAATTTGTTGTAAAATGACTTGTGGCCTGATTAATGGTTTAACCAATATCCATAGGACTTACCTTAGTTGAGATTGAATCAATGAATGTGTTGAAAATAAAATAAAGAAATTGAGGTAAGCTCCATAAAGGTCAAGGAATTAAGGGATGAAAATAATTCATATATACCCTTATAAAAAAAGAGAGAGAAAGGGTAAAGTGAAAATAAAAAAAATAAAAGGTGGCTGGAAGGAATTAATTCCCGAAATTCTGTGGGAATGTTAGTGGAGCAAAATAATTGATTTGAAGTGAAATAATATCAGTTTTCAATCTCTTGATGGTTTGAGCTACTATCCAAAATTTCCTACCTATTACCCTGGCCAAGTTACAACCTGTGAAGTCCTTTTGATCAATTGATGCATGTGTTTGATTCTTCGATTTTAAGAATTTTTTAGAATATGATCAAGCATATGGTAGTGTTATAGCTTTGAGTAAATGAGTGCTCATAATACCCTTAAACATCGAGTGTTGAGTGAACATTATTTATTTGTGTGAGGGGTAATCAATGTAGACTTGTATATTTAAGAAGTTGATGGCATTATTGGAAGTTCATGATATTGAGTCAGACATGCATGGCATATTGTGTCTGAGAGTGTTTATGATTGTTATGTTGGATTAAGTGAATATTTCCTGGATTAAGTCTTTTACATTACTGGGGACAACAACGTTTAAATCTGGGAATGGTTTGATTTGCCTCTGGCAAGTGTGAATTTTCTGTGATAAAATTGACAAGAATTGAGTCATAAGAGAGCAATTTAAATACATATTTGTTAATTATGTTGATTCTTTGTATGTCAATAATATTCACCTTTTAGTTGTATTTTTACAGGAAAAATAAATGAAGAATTATAAAAAAATTTGTTAATGCAATTCTACACGGGTGCAGCACACTAAAAGTCGCAAAAGCATGGCGCGGACCGGCACCACACTGGCACAAACCCGCGCCAGTTTACGAACTTTGCAGCGAAGGCACCAAAGTGGCGCGAGGTAGCACCAAAGTGGCGCCACCTAGCGCCATAACACAGAAACTTGGCGCAACCTAGCGCCCAAGCAGCACCAAAGTGGCGCCACACCAAGAAGGGAGCATGGCGCCAAGCAGCGCCCATAAAGTAAGGAGATGGCGCTACCTAGCGCCTAAATTGCAAAGACAATGGCGCTAGCTAGCGCCCCAAATAGGAAGAAAAGGCGTGGCGCAAACTTGCGCCAATCCGGCGCCAACAGGCGCCGGTTTGCGGGACGGATCTCCCTGTTTTCTGAGGGGCGTTTTTGGAACGAGAAGAAAACATTATAAAAAGGACTTTTATGGATTAGGTCAGCAGACTTCGACACATTGAGACAGATTCTGAAATTCTGAGACGGACACAGAAGAGGCAGATCTGGAGAGGCAGGGAGGAGAGACTGGAGGCGTTCTTCGTTCTTCATCTCTTTTCTAGTATTTCTTTATCTTCTATTTAATTTTATGTTGAATTTTAGATCAGCGATCATGATGGTGATCGGCTAGATCCTTTTTATTGTAGTCAGGGTCACGATCCATATGTGAACCCTTGACACGAAGGATTGATTTGTGGTTTTTAATTTATATAATTATCTTTATCTTACTCTGTGCGAATTTTATATTCCCTTTGTTAGAGTTGATCAATTTGATAGTTGGAGATATTCTGAGGATCAAAACCCTAGATAGGAATATTGGGGTTTTGATCTCGAAAGGGGGTAAGATAACAATCTGTATGCGTGCTAGGAATAGACGTGTATACGATTGCAGATGCTTAAATTATCGCGCCCATTGCTTGATCCCATGAGAAACATTGCAAGGAATTGGGGTTTCTCATGGGATTAAAGGGTTAACCCTGCAAGGAATTGAGAGTTAACTATCAAATCTTTTTAGATGATAATTTATCTGAGTGATTATATAAATAATTATTGTAAATCAATCCGGAGTAAAAAGCGGGGATCATTTGGTGAATGAACCCTCGCTACAATGCTTTTCTCATAATCTTTACAAAACAATTTTCAATTTTATTGTTTTACTTATCAACAAAAAAAATAATACAAAAACAAGTCTTTTTATTTTCATATTACAATTTTACTCAAATTAACAATATTTGTCAAAACCCTTATTTGAAATCTTTCATTCTTAAAGGAAAAATTTAATTGATATTAGATCCTAATCCCTGTGGAGACAAACTTTTCTTATCACTTTATTACTTGTGCGATCGGTATACTTGCCGGAGAGCATCACGAGTATACACGGTGTGTTACATGCACCCTCTAATTTCTTTCCTTCTTCGGATTGAATGTCTAACTTTTGCGTAAGTCGCCACTTTAAATCTTGGATTTTCATGCTTTACGCCTCCACAAGTTAAACTTGGTTTTTCTCTTTATACGCTCGCACAAGTTGCCGCTCCAAATTTTGGATTTTCTTGCTCTGTGCTCGCATAAGTAATCATTCCAAAACTTGAATTTCTTGTCCAGTGTCTGTTTAAGTATATAAAAACATGAGTTATTGTGTGCTTGATTTTTATCCCAAATGAATCTCCACCATATAATTGAGTTTATATGCCTCATAAGCTCACTAAAGGTGCAAATGAAATTATAAAATGATTCATAGGTGCTACAAGTTTTAAAAATGAGAAGAAAGGGAGTTGGGAAGTAAGAGAAGAAGCGCAGAAGGAGAGAAACAAAAAGCTGTTTAGGTTGCTGAAATTAACTCATGGAAGCAAGGTAATCTTGAGTCTTGTTAAAAATCACCTTTCTAACTTTTCCCTTTCTATTTTTTTCTTTAGGAAAAGTATTTCTGCAGTTAATGCAGATAAGTTATCTGCATTTATTCCCAAAACGACGTCATTTTGGTATTGAAATCTTAAAAAATTCTAAATATAAAGACTATTATAACACTGAAATAAATTAAAATTACAAAAACACCATGATTTTCGCCCCAAAACGACGTCGTATTGGCTTACTGCAGATAACTTATCTGCAGTAAATGCAGAAAAAACGAACCCTTTTTCTTTTTATGTAGTTCTCTTTTATTTCCATTTTTTTCTTTGTCGTAAGTTTTTCATATAGCTCATTATGATTTTTTTTTTCTTCCTAATATCTTCTTTATTTCATTTTTTTCTTCTTATTTTTTTAACGTTATTTCTTCCTTCCATTGTTAGATGGTAATGTATCTACAAAATATGTAATAGTTATGGTATTTATTAAGTATAGAAAAAAATTTAATTATATTATATCATGCCAATCCAAAACATGTGACACTAATCCAATTAGTGACGAGATTAGTTGGTTATATAATAGGGTACACTCTACTTTGGCTTAAAGCTCGGTCACAAATTTGTCTCTTATAATCATAGCCCTCCCTAGACTAGACAATTAGTAAGGTTCAATGTTAAGATTACTTTGATTTTTTTTTTTTTGGTAATCTACTTTGATTTATTTAACTATTACCTATGGATATATTTTATGTCATTTATTTACACATTAGAAGGAGATTTTTCATATAGACACAACTGAAAATGTTATAGTTTAAAAACCCTCAAGATTATTGAAAATATTTTTCACATGTGCATTATTAAGAACATTTCTCGCATACGTTTTGTGTAACACCCCGTATATATCCGGTAATGTTATCATACTATCGTATTAAAGTGCACTTAATTAAAAATGCGGAATATCTTTTTCTTTTCAATTATGATGTCATTAACATGACCAACTTGCTTATTAATCAGTTAATAAAACATTGCCCGTATGTAATTGCAATAAAACAGCTAACTGAAATACCTCATTAATTAATAACATAAGTATAAGTCTCTAGTCACGGAACTACAACACGTAGACTGAACCGACTAATCAGTTTATACAACTCAGCTCAACGTACTAACATAAGGTGACATGGACAAATCCCATGCTCACCCAAATAAGGCCCCAAGGCCCATCATCAGTCTCAACATTAATAACACAATAATAAAGATGCAGAAAACATAAACAGCATCCAGTCTAGTCATGCTATCATCAAAGCAGTCATAACAATAATCATCAATCATGCTCTGGCCTCTTGCCACCAGAGACATAAGCCCCCATACTACCTGAACCTGAAATAAGCATTCCCCAAATGTAGGGTGAGATCTCTGAACAAGAAATCTCAGTAAGTCAATGGGTCCTCAAGGATCTTCCACCCCAAGCTCACTTACATGTGCAATATAAGTTTAAAAGCAGTTCACATCATCAGTTCTAAAACAATGCAATGCAACAGATAATCATGTCATGTGTGTCAATACTATTCTACTGGCCAGAGAAATGCAGAAATACGTCTATCTCCTACATATAGTGCAAGACGCCACTTGCATCCACCCCGGATCACCGTATTGTATGACGCCACATACTCAGGCTTACCATCAAGATGGAATAACACATGCATATTAAAAGCCATTACATGTAAAGTTCAATCAACATTTCATATGCTCAAAGGCATGTAACACAACATGCATATACCATATCCCCATGGAACATGGTGGAACCACAACATGGCTAAACCGAGGACACGAAAGCTTAGCTTGCAAGCTAACACCCAAAGCCAAGATTCCACAAGCTCACAGTCCAAACACAGCAGAATCACAATCTGTTATGGACCAATACTATATCAATTGACATGCATCTCAAGCATACAACTTAAATACAACGCCTTTTCTTTACGTTTTACGTCTTAAGTCTCCATACAAAGCCATAAGCCCTTAATCACTTGATTTTGACTTAGTTAATTAATTACAGAAGTCCAACTTCCTTAATCTAGGGTCCACAAACCCCCAATAGCCTACCGTTTGCACAGTAAAGCTACTGTTCTTTGAAATCCCAGAATATCCGGATATTCCTCGGGGCATATCCGGATATGCAATATCCGGATATCAAGGTCCCATATCCGGATATCAATATTCGGATATCTGTTCGACAAATATCCGGATATTTCACGACAGAATGCAGTTTCTGCATTTCGTGAAGATATCATACCAAGGTTCAAATTTTAACACTTCAACACGTTAAAGCATATATTTTTAGACCCACTTAGGTTAACATTCTAGTTGGTTACTTACTTAACCCATTTACATGCAAAGATGACACCTTTAACCCATTAAAACACATGATCAAGGTTGGTACAACTCACCAAAGGCTTGAAACAGAAAATGGAGGTGCTCTTGGAGCTCACAACCAACTCTAAGGTTCTGACTTCTCCCAGAAACGAAAATGGTAGTCCAAGTAAGGGTCTTTCTCCCCAAAGGTGGCTCCTTGAAGCCACACAACAAGTGTTAGCATATGGGTGTCCTAGAGACAATCTTTTGATTAAATAAAGGACACTAGATGTAGAACTTTGTTTGTCGCAAATAAATGAAAGCACTATTTATTCAGTTTCATATTGTGTCTCGATATTATTGTCAATATTATATGAATAAAACAGGTATCTCTTGAGTATCTGTGATGAGATCACGATCATGAGGATTCAAGGATATCGCATGTCTATTCCTAATTATATGTTCCTAGTCTAGAGACACTGAGATTGGGGATCAGTGATCTCGGGTAAGACTAGTACGACTTATCTACTTGTATATAGATACAAGGTAAAGACCTCATGAGCTACAGATATGGAGATGTCTTAGCTAAAGTCGTGGGTGGACCTATAAGAGTATAGCTCGCACTGAACAGACCCAAAAAGAGACCCTATTAGGAAATCTCACAGATAGTGTCATTAGAGTAATCTCTTTATATTTGGGTACGTCTTTCCTTAGACCAGAAGTTATTACCTAGACTGTGTTCTTGAAGGCATGTTTTGATTGTATGCCTTGTCTGCCTCAAACATGGAGACTCATAGGTATACTGTTGGGTGTGTCCTGAAAGAGCACAAGGCTAGGGTAATAAGCTGAAGGAATTCGTCAAATCTCTGTGAGAGATTAGGTTATCTGTAAACCGGAGAAATCGGGATGACATTTACAGGGACTCGGGAATCTATGCATAGTAAAAGAGATCATGAGATGATTTGCCTTTAGAGTCAGTAAATTGAAGATTCCCTATTTCGAATAAAGCTTACCCTAAACCGCAGGGGTTGATACATTTCCTTACCCTAGGTTAATGGGATGATAACCGAGACGAAGGGAAATACATGCGGTAACCAAATATGTGCAATAGGATGATCAAGTTATTAATCTGACTAGTTCTGGGGCAACAAAGTATTGCTAGTGCTCTGTGTTGTCATTAATTGGGTTGTGAGCTTGTTGGGCCCAAGCCCAGTTATGTCAGAAGCTAAGTTGGACCTAATGGGTCACACACTAACACCTTGTAATTATGATGAACTAGCTTTAAAGGTATTGGGCCTAGTAATGGTTATTAGCCCAAGAAGCTGTTTGGAAGCCCACCTAAATGGGTGGAGGGTGCATAGAGCTTAGTAATGGGCTTGGATAGTCCAAGAAATTACTAATTAATTTAATTAGTTAAATTAATAATCAAATATTTGAATTTCGAATTTTGAATTTGACATTCGAATTTTGAAATTTGAATTTGGAATTTAAATTTTGAAATTCGAATTTTGAATTTGAAATTTGAATTTGGAATTTGAATTTTGAAATTTGAATTTGAAATTTTGAATTTTGAATTTTGAATTTGAATGTTTGAAAATTTAATTCAAGTGTTTGAATTCGAATTTGAATTGGCTTTGAAAAGTTGTTTCATAACAAAAGGATAAGATAAGATCTTATTGGAACAAATTCCTTGGATCAAGAAGAGATCTTTGGAGCAAACCTTGGGGCTGTTTGGGGCGCACACTTAGGTGATAAGGATGTCATCTTATCACTTAAAACAAAGCTCCAATCAGATTTGGTAGTTGAGAGAATAAATGGTGAGTTGGTTCAAATTTTGAATGCAACTACTCAACATATTTGGACCCCTTTTAGGGCTGAATTATGCGCATGAAATGGATACTATATGATAGTTTATGAATCTGATTTTGAATTGTTTTGAACTTAGTTCCATAAGGATAAGATTGGAGATTGTTGGCAAGATTTGTTTTGCAACAACTCCACCTTATACTCCCCTTATTCATGCGCCACTTTCAAATCATTTTGAAAGGATAATTTTCATTTTAAACTATCATTCTCTCTTCCTCCAACGTGTGCACATAACAAGACTGTTTCCTCTCCTTAGGGTTTTGAGAAAACCTAGACTACACTCCTTCATCTTATGTATTATTCTGTAGGGTAGTTCATTACACTTTTTCAAACATAATACCTAGCCTCCACCTTCACCACTTGTGCGCATAGCAAGCCTCATTGTGGTGATCATCTGGTGGCTTTCAAGAAGGCGTTCTTGCATCATTGACGAACGATGGTGTGGATCACCATTAGAGGGTTTGAACCCTTCAGACCTTACAACTGATCTCCCTGACTGATTAGGCCAAAAACAAGGTAACATCATGTTGTCCTAAAGCATGAATCCATGTGAGCATATTTGTTTCCGCAGTAAAAATTTTGTTTTTACACCTTACATGCATCGGCCATCAAAGGTCAGTTTACTATCAACAAGAACACAAAAGCTCTTTCCCTCAAAACCAAGAAACTCAGCTCACTCCTCAACCAACAGTGGCTGGAAGTGCAGCAATGATCTACTCACACCCTCACAAGGTTGCTCTCAAGTGTTTACAAGGAGGAAAAGTGAAGAAAATGGCCTCAAAGCTCAAGAACAAGATGAAGAAGCCATGGAACAGTGCACACAGCATGTGCAGCCACCAAAACCCACATAGAGGCTGCTATGTTTGCCTAGGGTTTTGTGCAAATGATGTATTTATAGGCACAAGGCCACTTCGCGCGCAGTATTAACCTTAATAGCAACGCAAAAGATCTTGATCCCAAACTTTGGAATATAATCCTACACATTTTTCTAAGATTTTTTATATTTTTATTTTATTTTTCTGAGCACCTTTCCGGTACGCGCTTTTCCATAGCCAGTATCAGTTCTGCCATCATATCTCATTATTTTGACTTAAAACTCGTTTTACAAGTCCTACATATTATTCTAGTAATTATCATGAACTTATTATAATTTTCCGGGATACTTTTTCGATACGCATTTATACCGACTAGCAGAACCGGTATCTGCACTTTTCTTCCGAAAAGTGACTTTCAGCTTTCTTACCCACTAATTATAATAATTAAAGCCTCATAATAATTATTAGGGTCAATTATGGAATTATTTCCTAATTATCATAATTAATTCATTAATTACCTTAATTAGCGGTGTGGGTTCTTATATTTTGTCTAGTGTCTAATGTAACACCCTGTTCATTATCAGTTTGTTATCATTTCATACGACATTAAGTGCAGTTACAATCACAACAGTTGAATTAAAATATGGGTAAATTTTTTCTTTACTATTAACAATTGCTTTTATGGTTAATTTTTTTTTTGTATTTAAAACAATTCAAAACTATAATTATAACTCATTCATTATGCGGAATACTTAAATCTTTCTTAAACGTATCATACATCTAGCATATGTTATAACCATACAGTCCCTATAGACATTCATGGTCAAATTCTCACATTTTTTCATTTTATTGGGCTCACTAAGTCCACTGCTTGAGCGTGCATCATCGTCTCCTCGCTAAGCTTATCGTTTCAGCGAGTTAGCTAGCAAGCAGATCGTATTTCCTCGCTGCCCTACTCGCTGAAGCGAGCACGTTAGTGAGCAAATTTGAAATATGGGTAGTAGCTATTGGCATCCCCTGATTCTCCTCGAGGCGAGAAACCCCTTAATTTGGATAGTGGCTACAAGGTTTTCTTGTAACCTAAGTAACTACTCGCTCGAGCGAGCATGTCCACGAACAATGTCCTGTCTAGACAATGGCTGCTATCTTCATTTTATATCTGCTCGCTATCTTCATTCTATATCTGCTCGCTAGAGCGAGCAGCTGTGTACCCAAAATGGTCCCCTTGGTTTCTTGGAGAAATTATTGGGAAAAATTGCATTGTTTTAGTACTTGATTTAAGCTAGAATGACAACTATATGCCTAACAAATATAGGTGCACTTACGTCCTCATACATATACATTTCTTAAATTGCAAGTTGTTGCTCAATTTCTTTCTTGGATATCAAGTCATCTTTCTATCTTATTCTAATACACATTTGACACTTATCTTTCTTCTCATTTCTTGCATATAATCTCTCATACATGCATCAACATTATAATTTATTTATTCATCGATCTCAACATACATATTCTTATCTCATGTATGTTGGAATTTATATATATATATATATATAAATAAATTATGTAGACAATCTATTGGTTATGAATAAGAAGTTTGGTAGTGAAAGGGTGTGTCTTTTCATCGACGAACGGATGTGTCGTTTCATCCGAACGGATGTGTCGTTTCATCTGAACGGATGTGTCGTTTCATCCGAACGGACATGTTGTTTCATCCGAACGGACATGTTGTTTCATCCTAACGGACATGTTGTTTCATCTTGACATGGATGCCTTGAATGGGTGCCTTTTCGTGTTGAACGAATGTGTCTTTTCGTGTCCAACGGATGTGTTGTTTCGTCGATGGAAAGGTGCCTTTTCAAACGTGACCGGTCAGTGTCTATAAATAGACACTGACACCTTCAGAAAATGGTACCACAATTTTCCTGCACTTAAACTCTGCCGGAATTTTTCTCCTTCCGGTTTGCATATTCCTGTTCATACTCCGGTGTGATTTCCTCTGGCATATTGTTGTGTTCGTTTGGGCTGTTGATTGGTAGTGCCACCATTCTTCAGACGGAATCCGTTCTATCCTGGGAGACAAGTGTCCATCAACCTTGGGCATCAGTGAGGGGGCAAATTGTCTTAAGGAGACACGTTCTGTGGGCTCGGATTCAATCCTCTCCTGCATACATTCTTCTGTCTAAATCTGTATTCTGACTACAAGTAAGTCTGTTCTTATTTTATTTTTATTGCACAGTGATAACTCTGATCATCTACCCCTTCTGTCAATTACATGGGTTCAAGGCAATAGTGATTTAATATCACCCTCTGTCTTCTATAACAATCTTAAGACAATTTGGTGTTTTGAACCTGTGATCAGTATATTCAATTTTCTACTTTAATATACTGTTTATATTTACTGTGTAATTAAAAGATTAATTTGTGTAATTAATAATAATAATTTCTAATCTGTGTATTAAGACAATTTTTAACTTGAACACTAATATGTGTTTGTTGAACAAATCGTTCCTGTTACGTCTGATATTGTCTTAATGCATGGTAGAGTACAAAGTGATAGTACAAAGTGTACCCTGCACATAATATTAGCCTTCGATGCATGCTAATATAACATAATGGCCGTAAATGTTTGCATGCATATATGAGTGTTCGCAATGTTGAATATATAATTATATTGAATCTCGGTATTCTTGGTTTTAACCACACAAGTGATGTTACAAATTGCAAATGCAATTTCAAAGTTACGGTCATTAAATGCCATCAAATTATATATGTACGGATTTTATGCATTTCATTTCAATGATAAGTTACTATTTGCATTCAATGCTTGTTGAATTGTATATGCATGACATTCTGAATGAAAAGATGACATAATCTATATAAAGCCATTTGAGTGATGTCTGTTATGTGTTGGCATGTGATCTTTAATTAATTAATTTATATTTTGAAATTATGGTTTTCAATGAACCACAATTGTAACTGTAAAATAACAGTTTATTCTCTCTTCAATGAACCGATGGAATGATGGATGGTTTTGTATGTGCCTGTGAATGCGTCTCGTTTTCGTGTGACGAACACAAACCAAATATTTGGAGGAATAAGAGATTTCATTTGTGTTTGTAGAAATATATATATTTTTTTTATAAAAAAAAAAGGATGATGAATTGATGTATTCTTTGACAAGAGTGTAGATCCATCACTTCACTAATTGAATATTAATGTTGAAGAAGCACATGCATGTGTGGTTTGATATTTGAAAAAATATACCCGTA
>JAVKPL010012290.1:0-60042 GCA_032173675.1 Gastrolobium villosum | reverse complement strand
AATACAGATAGCATACAAATATGGACAGCATTAAAATCCACAATCAATGACAATTCCCAGATTTATTTCATGCATATGGTAGGTCAACATTGTACTCAGCCCAATCATCTCATTATATCACATACCAGTAATAATAAGGCAGACCAAAATAGCATTAAATTTCGGACACCAATATTACAGCAAAGACATGGTATGAGTACAAAAATAGAATCGCAACAGTGGCATGTGTACATTTTTACCACACATTCATACTTTAGGTAATTGAATTTTCCTATGAAGTGAATCATCAAATACCTAGCATGCATTTCTATTTTTGTATGGGCAAAATATGTTAACCATCATCCACTCATCTCATTTTTCATGTGCATTTGGAAGAAAGATAAAAATTCTAACTCAAGCATTTCGTCAAACACTTAGCATGCATCATCCAAAACCCATCATCATCATTCTATCAACAATTAGTATTTCAAATTTAAAAACAAAAAGTTGAACACTTACCTTTTCTCCTGCCATTTGAAAAAGTAACAAAAACAAAAAAAAAAATCTACCACGTTTTATGTGTAGTGATGAATCCCCAAGTTGTTAGAACCCTAACCCTAACCCCTCAATGGTTGAGGGAGATGTGTGGTTGAATGGGGGAACAAAATATGGGGGATGGATAGTGAGGGAAATGTGTATGAGTGTGAGAAGGAAAGAAAAATGGAGAGGAAGATGGTGGTGATGAGGGAAGTGGGAGAAGAAAAGAAAATGGGGAGGGGAGAATGAAGAAGAAGAAGGGGAAAGGGAAGAGGGGGAAGGTGGCGGCGAGAGAGAGAGGGGGGAAGAGTGGGGAATTTAGGGTTAGAGCCCCCCTTTTAAATCTGGGCGCGACTCCCGCGCTCGCAGCGCCATTCCCGCGCTGTGAGCGCGGTTATCACTGCCTCTTTTTCCCCTACCGCGCTGATGGCGCGGATCTCGCGCTCTCAGCGCGGTACTCTCTATTGTTTTCTGCTGATCCACGCTGATAGCGTGGGAACCACGCTATCAGCGTGGACTTAACCCCTCTTTTTTTTTTTAAAGATGAAATATATTAAATATCCACTGGGTTGCCTCCAGTAAGCGCTTGTTTAATGTCACGAGCCTGACTGGAACCATGTTTAATCGGGTGAAGTTAAAGAGACAGAAATTGTCTCTCTATTCACAGGTTCTCCATAGTAAAACTTGAGCCGATTTCCATTTACTTTAAAGGATCTCTCATCATTCAGGGGAGAGATTTCAATGGTGCCATATGGAAATATATTCTTCACTATAAAGGGACCAGACCAACGAGATTTAAGTTTTCCTGGAAACAACTTCAATCGAGAATTGTACAATAATACCTGTTGACCAGGTGCAAATTCTTTGTGCTTGATCCTGCTATCATGCCACAGCTTTGTCTTTTCTTTATAAATTTGTGCACTTTCATAAGCAGTTCTTCTGAACTCATCTAGCTCATTTAGCTGCAATATTCTCTTCTTTTGGGCTCCGGATAGTTCAAAATTTAAAAACCTTGTGGCCCACAAAGCTTTGTGTTCTAACTCCACTGGTAAATGACAAGGTTTGCCATACACCAACTGATAAGGTGACATGCCGATTGGAGTTTTGAATGCAGTCCTGTATGCCCAAAGTGCATCATCAAGCTTTTTGGCCCAATCTTTCCTAGAAATCCCTACTGTCTTTTCTAGGATTCTTTTTATCTCCCTATTGGAGACTTCCACTTGCCCACTAGTTTGAGGATGATATGGTGTGGCTATCCTGTGTCTCACTCCATATTTATCCAACAAACCCTCAAAATGTTTGTTACAAAAGTGAGTACCCCCATCACTAATGATAGCTCGAGGCACTCCAAACCTTGTAAAAATATTTTTCCTTAGAAAATTTACAACCACCTTAGCATCATTAGTGGGAAGAGCAGCAGCTTCTACCCACTTAGAGACATAATCCACAGCCACAAGGATATATTGGTTAGAATAAGAAGATGGAAATGGACCCATAAAATCAATGCCCCAAACATCAAATAGTTCCACCTCTAAAATATTATTCAGAGGCATCTCATCCTTTCGTGAGATATTTCCTATCCTCTGACATTTATCACATTTTTCTACGCAATCTCTTGCATCCTTGAAAAGTGTTGGCCAGTAGTACCCGCTTTGCAAAACTTTCTGCGCGGTTCTATTGCCCCCAAAATGGCCTCCATAGTTAGAAGAATGGCAATGCCATAAAATCTGGCCCACTTCAAACTCCGAAACACATCTGCGAAGGATCCCATCAGCACATTGGAAATATAGATGTGGATCCTCCCAGAAATAACGCCTTACTTCTCGCAGAAATTTCTTCTGTTGTTGCCTTGTAAGGTTAGGAGGCAACTCTCTTACCACTTTGTAGTTGGCAAAATCTGCGAACCATGGAGGAACAAAGACTGCCATCACCTTCTCATCAGGAAAATAATCATTGATTTCTTTTTCTGAACTATCTTGTAGTTCTTTTGCCTGGATTCTAGAGAGATGATCAGCCACTTTGTTTTCTACTCCAATTTTGTCCCGAATTTCCAAATCAAATTCTTGAAAAAGTAGCATCCACCTTAACAATCGTGGTTTAGCGTCCTGCTTAGTCATCAAAAACTTAATAGCAGAATGGTCAGTAAAAACAACAATTTTAGATCCTAACAAGTAAGGTCTAAATTTGTCCAGTGCATAAACTACTGCTAACATTTCTTTCTCGGTTGTTGCATAATTAATCTGAGCATCATTCAAAACTTTGCTAGCATAGTAAATGACATGTAATAATTTTTCCTTACGCTGACCAAGGACTGCACCAATTGTATAACACCTCGGAAAATTAAATGTGAATTTATGTGATAAAATATGGGTTTAAAAGGGAAGGATTAGTGAAAATCCGAGAATTAGGGCCAAAATGGGCTAAAGGGCAAAATGGTAATTTGCCAAGAACGTAAACCGAGGCATGAAAAATGGAGTTAGAGATTTAATATGACAAAAATAATGCTGGAAATGGAATCAGGACGGAAAATTGAGTGAATAGGCAAAATTGTGAAAAAGTGATGAATAGTGACTTTTTAAGTGAAAGATACTGTGGTGTGAGTGTACCGATAAGTGTTAAAATTTTATGAGTATTTTGAGGAAAGAAAAATATGACATGGACTGGAAAAATACGTAGATTAAGAATTGGTGATCATAATTTTTATCGGGATTAAAGTTAAAACGCGTGTGGGACCCGCGGGTGGTTTAAGTGACTTGAAAGTCACAAATGCACATCATTTCTCTCCCCTCCCTCTCTTCTTTTCCCGTGAAGATGCAGCCTCCATGGCCAAAATGCACCAAAACCTCTTTTCTTTGTAACTTTCTCATTCCTCAACCAAATCAAGTGATCTTTGGCTTGAAATGTGATGCAAACAACCTTCTAAAGCCATTGGTGGTACCCTCAAGCCATGAAACCATCTCCTTGGCTGCGTTTTTGGGCAAAACAGATCCGACCCCTTTGGTGTTCTTGGAGTTTTTGGAGTTTTTGGATCTCCTTTGGATTGATGGAGCCTTGGTGGTGTTCCTACACTAGATGGTGAGTATATTTGTGGTACTTTTGTGGTTGATTTTGTAGATCTAGAAATTATGCTTTGAATCTTTAATCTTAGATGTGTGATGATAGAGAGCCCAAATGGAAAAATGCTATTAGATGAAAATGCCTTAGAATGATGCTTGTAAGCTAGAAATGCTATGATAAATTTTGGTGAAAAAGTTGGATTTTAACTTAGGAAAATTTGTGAAGATTTCATGAAAATTGGTATGTGGTGTAATTGGATAATTGAATGATGGACCATTGGAATAGATTGATAATATGATTGTATGATTAGTGAGTGTGTTAAAATGAAATTGAAAACCTTGTAGAATCAACCTTTGAGGAATTCGAACCATAGAGTGGTTTGGAGGAAAAATGATGTAAAGGTTGTGAATTTGATGGAGTATGATATAAAATGATTGTATAGTGTGATATAGTGGAATGAGGAGAAAGAATGTGTGATGTATGGTGTAATTGGTAAATGGATATATAAAGGAGGTTGAAGTAAAATGATACGGAAGAATAGCCTTTGGCCTAATTGATTAAATGATGATTAATTGTGTAAGTGAATGGTTTACATTGGAATTGTATATATGATCGTGTTGTTGATCATACAGGTTGCCTCTTTTGGACGCTTTGGAAGCGGGTAAGCTTGGAGCTTACGTATGGAGCATGGGCTCGGTGTTGAGGTAACCTTTGGAACTGGGGTTTAGCCCTTGTGTGCTCCACCACACCTAGTGGAAGGTTGTGGTTGGATTATGTGATTATGGCATTGTGTGATTGTGTGCTTGTATGCATATTGCTTGGATTTTATGAAAATTGTTTGGTCACTGGCCAGTTGACGTGTGTTGGTTTGGACATCCGCTGGGTTCGTCCTTCGGGAGAATGCCAGTTGGAATGTGCCATGGGGTCGACTCTGGGAGCGACACCAGGATGATCCAAACGGGGGACGTCCGCCGGATAGGGCTCATGAGGAGTTCTGGTTGGGTATTGCCATGGAGTCTTCTCAACCATGGGAGAGGCGCCAGGATTGTCTCGGGAGTTATATGATGGAGTCCTTGAACGTGAATCCATGCGTGGATGTTCTTGGGTTGTCTCCAGTTGGTGGGTGATATTGTATTGCTTGCATATTATATGATGTTATATTTGCACATTGAGTGAGCCATGGGGTGGAGAAACCTCCAGGGCCCTTGGTTTACTGAGATATATTTATATATCTCACCCCGTGTTTTGGGGCATCATTTCAGGTTAGGTTAGGCCTGGAAGAGTGGAGCATGAGGTGCATATTGGGGGCACCATGTGATGAGCATTGGATGGGGACATATATTGCATATGTTTTATGCTTTAGAATTAGATCATGAACTTGTGCATGTTGAAAATGCCATGCCTTGTATGTTCATGACTATATGTTGAATCCTTTCAATTTGATGTATATGTAGGACTTTAGTATATATTGTATATTTGAGTGAGCATGGGACTTGTCCATTGCCACATTCATTGTATTAGAAGCCTTGGTGAAAATGTTGTAAAATGGACCATATTTGATGTAAAATGGCCATTATGTTAAAGACTTTGTATATGATACATAATTGAATGAAAATGCATGTTTGAAGGGCCTAGAGCCTAAATTAGAGTATGTTTAAGTGTTGTGTGGAGTACTAAGATGTTAGGGATGGATTACACAACCCTTCTTGGGCTTAAAATGTTGTAATCTGTCACTTTTACTGCATAGTAATCGATTACCCAAGCATGGTAATCGATTACCATGCAACAGGGGACGAAAATTGGCTACTGTCTTCACTGGTAATCGATTACTGAGCTTTGGTAATCGATTACCATGTGAGGTAATCGATTACCCAAAGTTGGTAATCGATTACCAGAACAGAGGAGGTGAAAAATTAGCTACTGCCTCATTTTTGACAGGTGGTAATCGATTACCACCCACTGGTAATCGATTACCACAGTGTAAATTTTGAAAATTTAAGTTTTTCCAGACTAAAAGAAAGGGGTTTAACTTGATGGGTAGAACTCCACATGGCACGTGGTTTGAAACCACGCGTAACTTATGTAAAGGGCTAGAACTTGGTAAGAAATGAAAATAAGTTGATGGGTTTAAATGAGTTAAATAAAAAGAAAGAGTAGTGGTGTTGTTAAGCTGAATGCTTCCGCGTATTGCATTTACAATTATAGTTTTGTTTTAATTGATTACGGAAAGGGTTATGGTTATGAAAAGGATTATGATAAAAGAAAAAATTTGCCCGTAATTTAATTAACCCAATTACTGTGATTGTAACTGCGCTTAATATCATAATCAATGTTAACAATACCGGTACGTAACGGGCTGTTACAAATTGCATATGCACTGGCGTCACACATGAGTTCAAATGGAAGGTTCCAATCGGGAGCTGTAAGCACTGGAGCTGTAGTAAGCTTTTCTTTTAACACATGGAAGGCCTTTGAACAAGCATCATCAAACAAAAATTCAGAATCTTTCACCAAGAGTTGGCTTAATGGTTTAGCAATCTTGGAGAAATCCTTGATGAACCGCCTGTAAAAACCTGCATGTCCTAGGAAACTCCTAACAGCATTTATATTTACAGGAATGGGAAGTTGTTCAATTAACATTAATTTTGCTTTATCAACTTCAATCCCTGCATTAGAAATTTTGTGTCCCAGCACTATACCTTCAGTTACCATAAAATGGCACTTTTCCCAATTTAGAACCAGATTTGTCTCATTACATCTTTTCAGAACTTTAGATAAATTGTTCAAACAAAAATCAAAATTAGAGCCAAAAATAGAGAAGTCATCCATAAATACCTCTAGACCTTTCTCCACCATATCTGAAAAAATGGACAGCATGCACCTTTGGAATGTGGCAGGTGCATTGCAAAGGCTGAATGGCATTCTTCTGTATGCAAAGACTCCAAATGGGCAAGTAAAAGCTGTCTTTTCCTGGTCTTCGGGAGCTACAGGTATTTGGTTGTAGCCTGAATACCCATCCAAGAAGCAATAATAAGAGTGGCCCGCCAATCTTTCCAGCATTTGATCAATAAAGGGTAGTGGAAAATGATCTTTCCGTGTAGCTGTGTTCAACCTCCTGTAATCAACACACATTCTCCAACCCGTGATAGTTCTGGTTGGAATCAACTCTTGTTTTGCATTGGTAATTACTGTTACACCACCCTTCTTTGGCACTGTTTGAACCGGACTTACCCAGGCAGCATCAGAAATTGGGTAAATCATTCCTGCATCAAGAAGCTTTACAACCTCTTTCCTTACCACCTCTTTCATTGTTGGGTTCAATCTCCTTTGTGGTTGTCTCACGGGTTTAATATCATTTCGAGAATCTTATGTGTACAAAAAGAAGAATTTATGCCCTTCAAATCAGCAATAGACCATCCTATTGCGGTTTTATGAGCTTTTAAAACTTCCACCAGCTCCTTTTCTTGACCTTCGGATAGATCTTTGTTGATGATTACCGGATAAGTATTACCATCTCCCAAAAACACATATTTCAAAGTGTCTGGTAAGGGTTTCAACTCAACTTTAGGGGCACCAACCTCTATGTCTTCAGCTTTTTCTTTCAACACCTCCACAGTAATCCCTTCTTTTTCAAAAGGTACATAATCACGAGCCTTCAACTCATAATCAATCTCTTGAGGTCGTTCTTTCTTGTGTTGAACAGAATCAACTTGGAAACAATCATTATTCTCAGCAGGTCTCTTCATAGCTTCGGAAACATTGTAGATAATTTCCTCATCGTTCATTCTCAGTTTAATCATTCCTTGTTCAACATCAATTAGGGCTCGGGCTGTAGCCAAAAAGGGTCTTCCTAATAACATGGGTTTCTCACTCCCTTCTCCCATATCTAATACCACAAAGTCTGCAGGAAAGATAAACTTATCAACCTTGACAAGAATATCTTCTATGATACCATTAGGTTTCCTTACGGATCTGTCAGCCAATTGGAGTGATACCTCGGTGGGTTTCAATTCCTCAATCCCCAACGATTTGTAAACTGATAAGGGCATTAGATTAATGCTAGCCCCGAGATCACATAAAGCTTTCCCAATGCCAATATCACCAATAGCAATAGGAATATTAAAACTTCCTGGATCACTCAGCTTATCTGGAATTTTCTGCTGGATAAAAGCACTACACTCTTCAGTGAGTGTTACAGTTTGGCATTCCTGCAGTTTTTGTTTCCTGGATAAAAGATCCTTCATGAATTTTGCATACCCCGGCATATTTGCTAGGGCTTCCGCAAAAGGAATATTGATATGTAGTTTCTTGAAAATGTCCAAGAATCTATCATAATGTTTGTTGTAGGCTCCCTTCTTGAATCTTTCTGGATAGGGTGCCTTAGACATAACATATTCGTGGCTTAACTCATGCTTTTCTTTTGCCACTACCGGTTGTTCTGCAACCTGTTCTTGTTCAATCCTGACTTCCTTTTCTTTTTCTGTTATAATTACCTCAATCTCTGGTTCAATTGCTTCCTTCTCTTGTTCCTCTTTCCCTTTTTCCAAATTCATAGGTGGTTTTGTTGGAACTGTCAGTATCTTACCACTTCTTGTTGTAACAGCCATACAGTCATCCTTTGGATTGTTGACTGTATTGCTTGGAAAGGTACCTGGAATTCTTTCTGAAAATTGTTTGGCTAGCTGGCCTATCTGATTCTCCAGATTTTTAATGGAAGCATTCGTGTTTTTATTGTTGGCTCTGGTTTCTTCCATGAAAGCATTGGTATGTTGAGCCATATCATTGGAAGCCTTAGCCATTTGAGCGAAAGCTTTTTCCCACTCGGCTGGCTCTTTTTGCTGAGTCTGTGAAGATTGAGTATAATTATTGTTAGTTTTGAAATCCATACCTGATCCTTGAGTCCTCCGTTGAAAATTGTTGTTACCACCAGGGAAATTTTGATTTCGCTGGAAATTTTGTTGTTGAGGACGCTGATCGTACCAGATCCCATTCACCTGTAATTGTTGAAGTGAATCTTCGGATGATGGATTTGGACACTCACTGGATTCATGACTTTCTTGGCATTGGTCACAAATCATTGTAGTTGTTTGAACCTTTGACACTTGAAACTTGTCAAATTTTTCACTTAAGCTGTCAAACTTTTTAGATAATGATATTACATCACTATCTGCTGGTTTTGTTACTGTTCTTTGTGTGGGAACTAGCACACTTTCATTTCTTGCAAGCTTTTTGATCAACTCAATAGCCTGCTCAGATGTGCTTTCCCGAATAGAACCTCCAGCGGCGCTATTTATTATCATTCTTGTTTCAGGGGTGATTCCATTGAAAAATATCACCACTTTTCTGTCATCATCTCCTTCGTAATGTGCACATTTCCTGTTTAGTTCCTGGAATCTGTTCCATGTTGCACAGAGCGATTCTCCTTCCAACTGGCGAAAGTTTGTGATTTCATTCACCAGCTGATTATATTTTTCCATGGAGAAGAAATGATCAAAGAATTTGTTGGACAGATCTTCCCATGTAAGGATGTTGTTTGCTGGCTGTCATTCGATCCACCTCAACGATTTTCCCTTAACAGCAAAAGGGAACAACCGGAGCCTGATAGCATCTGTAGATACTCCATTGTGTTTGGTTGTATCACAGACCATCAGGAATCGGTCTATAAATTCATGTGGATCTTCATCATCAGCACCAGAAAATTGAACCCTTTCCACTAAAGAAATTAATGATGGCTTGAGTTCAAAATTGTTGGCCCCCACATTTGGCCTTACTATGCTTGAATTGGCCCTATTGAATACTGGAGTCAGAATTGTATTCAACAGTCTTGGAGGTTGATTGTTGGCATTTCCTCCTCGTCCATGACCAGCATTGTTGTTTTCTGCCATCTATTGAATTGGTTGTAAAGGTATGTGCTTCAAATCTTACCAAATGATCTGTCTAGCAGCCTTCCTTAATTGCTTTTCTGTCCTTGTAATTTCAGAATCTATTACAAAGTCTTTAGGCGGAAGTCTACCTCGCATAAAAATCAGAGAAAATTATTAGTAGCACCTGAACAACACAAAACAAGATAAAAAGAAAAAAATTAGGAATCTAATCTCATGAATCTACGGTTATTTGTAATATTGAAAACACAATCCCCGGCAACGGCGCCAAAAACTTGTTGTGATCTCGGCAAGTGCACCGATCGTTCCAAGTAATAAAGTGATAAATAAGATCGTCTCCACAGGGATTGGAAAACAATTACTACTATAACCAGTCCTCTTAATTTAGATTAATCGATTTGTGTTTCCATACTATAGTAACTAAAAATTGTAAAGACTTGTTTTTAGGTTTTTCTGAAAAAGACTTAGAATAAATGAAGAAATGTTTTGTAGAAGAAGTGATGAAGAAGACTGTAGCCAGGGTACATTCACCAATTGTTCCCAATTTTACTTTGGATTGATTCACAATACTCATCGAAGTTAACAATTCAGACAAATTATCATCTTTTAGAAATAATTAGTTAGATCCCAATCCCTTGGCGATCTAACCCTTTACTTCAGTTGGAACCCTAATCCCTTAGTAATCCCGCCTGAAAATAAGCATTATGTAGATAAATCCCACGACTGCAATCCATACAAGTCTATTCCTAGAACATGCATGGAGATCCATCTTTATCCCCTTTCAGGATTAGTATTCCAATATTCCTATTGCGAATCCTGATCCCCAGAATATCATTCCCTATTAGGTTGATCAGATCTAACAGAAATAATATCAATACGCGCAAGATAAAGATGAAATATATTAAAATCAATACATATAATGATTCAATCCTTGTAACAATTGTTCACAAAGGGATCATGCCCCTGACTACAGAAATAGATCTAGCCAATCAACATCATGATCGATGATCTGATTTCAACATGAATTGAAAATAAAATAGAAGAAAAGTACAAGAATGGAACGACGAACACGAAGAACGCCTTCCTCCTTCAGCCGGATCTGCTCCTCTAGGTTTTGTGGTCTATTCTGATGTGTCTTTCCTTCCAAGGTTGAGTCTCTTTTTATAAGAGACTTTGACCTAATTTGTGAATTTTGAATTCCCCTCCTTTCGCGCCTCCCACGCTGACAGCGCCACTCCCGCGCTGGCAGCGTGGGAGTTTCTGCCAATTCCTGCTCTCCCGCGCTGATGGCGCGGATCTCGCGCTCTCAGCGCGGGACCTTCTGCCAATTTTTCTCCTCCCACGCTCAGAGCGCCATCCCCGCGCTGTGAGCGTGGGAACCTAGGTCTCTTTTGCAATGATTTTGCCTTCTTTTGTGTATCTTCCTTGATATTCAGACTTTGGATGTTTTTACTCTTTTTCTCTGCCTTTCTTGCATTGATTGAGTCATTTTCTTCTTCTTTTTGTCTTGTAATTTCCTATATGCTGATCGCATATCAACACTCCAACCCCATCTGCCTCAGAAGAATCTGAACAATTTGAGTCTGAAGACTCAGATTATATGGAGGATTAGGCCAGAACATCTTCTGGCCCCAGGTTCCTTATTTTGATTTGTCATACAATTTTGGTACCTGGTGGGCAGTAAGACAGTGAGGACACTGTCCATTTCAAGTTTGGGGGTGAAGAAAGTTTTTGTGAATAGTTGATTTGCTGTTTTGAGTTTAGTTGATTTGTTGTTTTGAGTTTAGTTGCTGTTTTTATTCTTGTTTGCTGTTTTGTTGACTGAGAGCTGAGTGCATAGTGAATGAGGAGTGTATGATGTTTGGTAGTAATTGGTCTGTTTCACAATGAGTCAGCTGAGTTTTTTTTAAAAAAAAAAAGAAAAGAATGCAGGCAGTTGTGTGAGTATAAAATGACATGAGTGGATTTTTGGTTGAAGTGGTAATGGCAATGATAGATTGAGAAATTCAGTTGATTAATGCAAAGTGTGAATTTTAACAATAGGCATCTGAGATGGTGACTTGACCAACACTGTGAGATATTGAGCCTACACACCCAAATATTTTTTATGAGAGGTTTACATTGGGGTAGTGAGGCAGAACTTGCTCTGATGCTTAGTTGAAGAAGTGTAGCACTTGCTTAAGTTTAAAATGATGAGGGCATTTTTGTTGTTTTGCTAAACCACTTCCAAACCAAAAAGTCATCCTTAAATCATCATCCATTGAAAATCCCATGTTGAGCCTTTAACCTTTTCTTCTCACATACCCACATCTTACCCTATCCCACTATCTACCACACCTCTTAGTTACGATGGAATTGGAAAAAGAAGCAAGCTATTGTTGGCTGCAATAGGAAAAAGTAAGAAACTACTAATAAAATAAAAAGTTTAGTTTCAAAAGAAAAGAAAAAGAGTTAGAAAAATACTTTGAGGGTTTGAGAAATCTTTAATATAAAAAATTCAGCCCTCACAAAAAAAGAAAAAGAAAAAAAATAGCTGTCAAAGTAGCAGCCATTGAATTGTTTGATTATGCTTCACGATTTTGTTTCATTTCCATTGTAACTAAGTTAGCCAATTCCCCACAAATTCTTCACCCCCACCTCAGCCAAATTACATCCCATGCAAGACCCTTTGATTGAAGTTTAAGTCTGTGTGTCACTTGGGAGACAGGAGCATCTTATCAAGCCTATGCTAAAACTTTACCTAGTGTTGGATTGAGAGAAACAGAACCCTTAAGCATAGAGTGAATACTTTTGTGATTAAGTGAGAGTGTGAAAAGTTACCATCTTTATTGCCTTTTGAAAAATATTGCATGTTGTGTTAAGAAATGATTGTTTTTCAAAGATCTCTCTTGTCATTTTATACAGCCTTTTGAGATATTCATGCATTTGTAATTCACACACTGTGGTTGAGTATTTTGATGAATAACAAGGATCACCAAGCTGTCTGGTTGTGATTGATTAAACTGCTGGATTAAGTACACCCCTCTGTTCTTTGATCTTTGTGTTAATATGATTCACTGAAAGTTTCGAGAAAGTTGAACATTGAATTGGTGTTAGAGAAAGTTTTAGTTGGTTGTGAATTCTGAGCAACCATAAGTAATGTGGAGAGTGATTATAATGATGATTTTCTTTGTTACTTGAGGACAAGCAACAATGTAAGTTTGGGGGTGTGATAAGTTCATGATTTGTGACTTAGAACATGTGTGTTGATATTAAAATGGTAATTAAAAGGATATCTTTTATTAATATAAACCCCAAATATTACATGAAAATGAAAGATTCTGAGTTTAAGTGCTAATGGGCTGATTGTGTATTTTGCAGGCCCAAATTATTAATTCTGTTCAAGAAAAAGAAAGAAAGAAAAAAGACAAGAATGATGTGGATGCAAACTTAGCCCAAACTAAAATAAGCAGCAGGAAGTATAAGCAAGTGGGCTGGGTCGGTTTTTAAAAAAAGAAAAGCCCAAAAAGAATTGAGCCCATTCCAAAACAACCAAAGGAGGCATTTGGCTGAGTCTGGTGTACCTTGGTCTTTCTTCTCATCGCTCGTGCCCTAAACCACAGCCGCTCCATAGCCCTTCCTCTATCACAGCCACAACTCCACCACTAAACCCATTCTTCTGAACCAACCGCGAAAAAAACCCCCCTCTCTGGTAAGCGGTTCACTTGACCATCGTTCTAGAAACTTAACCCTAACCGAATAGTGACGTGGAGGTCAGTACGATTGTGGAAAGAGAAACCGTTGGGTGGATCCCTTGTGAAATCGTGGAGCAAAAGGCTATTTGTGCGATCTGCAGCAAGGAACGCAATACGTGGAGGCTGCAAGGAGAGGGCCCACAACCCATGCATGTGCGAGGAGGGTGCTATAAATAGTGGAAGAACAGTGAATGTGAGGATCCATCTTTTCTGCATCTATCTTTTCTGAATCATCTGTAAACATTTTCCTCTTAGTTTTTATTTTCTGTAATGCATATTTTGGTCCTGAACTTGTTGGTGCAGCAGTGAGGTTGTCCGGTTGTTAGGACTCTTGCTGCACCTTTGATTTTTGCATTTTTAGTTTTTAATTTGAACATTCAGTTGTTGTTTAAAGCTTAACCCTTATGGGTATGAGCTAATTTCATTAAGGTTGGGTGTAGGTACCCGAACCTCAGTCTTGAATTTGTGTAAATTTCAGTTGCTTAATATTGATTCCCATTTTGTTCAATGCTGTGTTAATTTTCATTTATACTATTTTTAAGGCCTGATTATAAGATAACATTTCAGGATTTAGTCATTGAGAAATGACTAAAGCCAGAACTGTGTTGAACACATGGACTTGAGGGTGAAAATTCTCAAGGGATGTTACTCAGAGATGAGAACAACCACCATGATGTGTTGGTTGGATTTAATGTTCATTCCTTCTTTTAGCACAGAGATGTGCAATTGATGGTAAATGATAATAATGTTTTTAAGAGATTAAAAGCAGTTAGAGAGGGTTCAACACATGGGAATTGATTTTAGGAAACTGTTTTAGCACTTATTTGGAGGCTGTGGGGAAGGGGAACCGAAACTCAACCTATTTTTCTTTACAAATTATTCTATACATTTCGGAATTACTCTCAGTAAAAATTCACCATAACTCTCTTAAATTTCTAGTTACTGATTCCTTTATAAAAAATCTTTGGCATTTAAATCTTGTTCTGTTTATAACTAAACTCCCAATCATTTTTAATTTGATTTTATTTTTGAATTTTGTGCTGATTAGCAATCACTAATTAGTCAAGTTAGAAAAATGCAATAGATCCTTGAGGGAACGATATTTGGGACTCATAAAAGCCCTATATTACTTGTTGTCGCGTATGCTTGCGCGTGTACTTGCAAACTGTTGCAAGGAGCCAACAGGGACTATGGCTTCCCCTTTCAATTTTCAAACCAAATATTAGTATTACCCATATATATATATATATATATATATATATATATATATATATATATATATATATATATATATATATAATGGATTTTATAAGAGTTATGTTGTAGAAAAATGATTATTTAATATAGAGATTCATTTTGCGTGCCAGAGTTTTTTTTTTTTGCTGCGGGCCCCACAAAATGTTGTGTGTGTAGGAAATTTTTTGTGGTAATGTTAAATGATAGATGATAAACCCATATATAATACTTGAGCATTCATTCTTAATATCACCGATTATATTGTTATAAGTATAGTTGTTAAAATTTCGATTTATCACTATGATTTTTCGTTTTATGATTTTTTTTATCACAACGATTTTACAAATATTTCAAATAATTTTACGTTTTTATGATTTTTTACAATTTTTTTGCGATTTTACGTTTTACTATTATTTAATCCCTTTCCGGTCTTACTTAAAATCTTGATTTTAACAACATTGACTTATAAGAGTTGTTTTCTATCTTTTTCCCAAATTTTATTAAAAGATAATGTTGTTTGAATTAATAAAAAATATTAAAATATAAAATATATAGTAAAGATGTAGAGGAAATAAACTTGTAGAAATTGGATTTAAATATAATAAAGTTGATTTATTTTCTAGTTAACTTCAAATATATTTCTTGTTTATTTAAATATCAACATACAACAATTAATTTTTCTTCCTTTATGTAACACATTGGATTCCGACTTTAATCAATTTCTTTTATTTGTTTTTGGATTGGAAAAGAAAGTTAAAAGATAATATTTTGATGGGTATTATTAATTTTGTTTTATTTTTTGTTAAATTATTAAATATTAAATGAAATATACACTATATAAATTAAAAATATTATTTGATATTAAAATGTGTCCCAATGTGTCAAAATTCATATTTTTTTAAGACCGACGTGTCAGAGTGTCGTATCGTATCGTATCACGTGACGCGTGTCGTGTTGGTGCTACATAAATCACAACAATATTACGCTATTGATGGTAACACATTATTTCACCTTGGGGATTCCCCTTTCACTTTTCAAAACCAAATATTAGTATTACCCATATATATAATACTTGAGCATTCATTCTTAATATCACCGATCATATTGTTATAAGAATTGTTTGCTATCTTTTTCCCAAATTTTATTAAAAGATAATGTTGTTTGAATTAATAGAAAATATTAAAAAATAAAATATGTTGTAAAGATGCAGAGGAAATAAACTTGTAGAAAGTGGATTTAAATATAATTAATAAATTTGATTTTATTTTCTAGTTAACTTCAAATATATTTAATGTTTATCTAAATATCAATATACAACAATTAAATAAATAAATAAGAATATTTAGATTACGATTTGAAAATTGGATAAAAAGTATATTTAAATATGACAAAATTGGTTTTATTTTCTAGCCAATCTCAAATAGATTTGAATTCTATCTAAATATCAATATCAATATATACTAAATAAATAAATACATAAAATAAGAAAAATAGAAATAAGTTTTGAAACTTGGATACGAAGTAAATTTAAATATGATAAGATTTAATTTATTATGTAGTCAATCTCAAATATATTTGATGTTTATCTACATATTTGTATTAGGGAATGGATCCGTTTACAATTTTTTTTGATAAATCTTTACACTATCTTTTTCCGGGAGAACACAGTGAAACATAGTGTTCTCCTGGGAGAAGATAATGTAGTTTATAAGAGTTTTTAAACAAAAAAGTTTGTAAATATAACCTGGCCCTTTGTATTATAATATATAATAAATAAATTTTATTTTATTTTGTAATCTATCCAATTGATATGATCAGTATTTTTATTTATATCGTGTTATATTGTATTGTGATTTATGTAATGCAATTTATATATTGTGAGTATTTTTATTTTGTTATCAAATCTTGAAATTCATTTGATTTGGCAGGAAATTTTTTTTCTGAATCTGCGGATCAAACAATCTAATATTACAGACTTTTTTATTTGAGCTAGCGAAATAGATTGGATCCTGTAATCAATCTCTTTAACGTACCATATTCGGCAAGTAAGTTGATTATAAATGGAAACCCACTAACTTGACACAACCAATCCAATATTAAGATAAAATTAATCAACAACAAGAAAAAATAAAATTTAAAAAGAATCCGTTGCAGATAAGGAAAGATTAACAAATTGGATTTATTTTTTATTTTTAAGAATTAACACGTCAGATTTATTTTTTATTTTAGTTTTCAAAATACATTAAATAGAATAACCTCCTAATCTAATAAATCTCCTTAGAGCGTGAATCACATATTTGTGATGAGTCACATTAGGGGTGTTCGTAACCGATCCGAACCGATTCAAACCGCAAAAACCGAACCGAATAACCGAAAAACCGAAAATCGAAAAATCGAAAACCGAAAAAAACCGAAAAAATTTACTGGATTGGATCGGTTTTCGGTTTTGATGTTGAAAACCGATCCAATCCAAACCGAACCAAACTTTTTTTTACCAAATTATACCTATCCCAAATAATAGCCGACCCAAAGTTTTAAACCCACCCGTGTGTTAGCCCATTAGTTTTTTTTTTGTTATATAGCCCATTAGTTTTATACCCACCCAAAGTCCTAAACCTAATTTATCCAAACTCACCAGTGGCATCTGAGTCTTGCCATTCTCTCAGTCTCTCACTCTTCTCAGTCACTCACGCTCTGGCACCAGTAGCATATCTCTTTCTTCTCAAAAATCAACGTTTGTCTCTTCCGTTAAACATATAACAAAGGTACTGTAACACTTGATTTTATTTGCATCAAGGGCATGATAAAGGTATAGCAAAGCAGATTTCCTTCATTTTTCGTTGGTTTCAAACAATCGCCTTTTATTCTGTGTGGCTGTGACATAACGTTTTTGAGACTGGAAAATAATTATTGGGCAACATTATTAAGTGTTTTTTATGCTTATCTGCTACCATTTGTATGTATTAAGCTGTTTCTTACAAAAAATTGGCTAATTCTGCTGTAAGCACTGCATTTCTTTTGTATGTTGTACTGTCATGAAAAGATAATGCATATACTTGATGGCTTCTTTGCTAGAAACAAGGGGATGAGGAAAGATACTACTGAATTTCATTGGTATATTCACTATTCTGATCAACGTGTAGATCTTATAATGATGTTAGATGATTAATTTTGGGACAAACTCTGGTCTCTTTGAGCCTTTAACTGATGTACAAGACATGTGAACCAATTCTGATCAACGTTTGAAATGTTTTGAAACATCATCATTTTTTCTGAAAATAATTCTTTTAAGTTTTTTTTTTTGGCTTTTCAAAAAACCGAAAACCGATCCAATCCAAACCGAAAAAAAATTGGATCGGATTGGATCGGATTTGAAAAAAAAATTCAAACCGATTGGATGATGTAATGACCAAACCGAAGGAATTGGATCGGATGGTTTTTTGCTTCAAAACCGATCCAATCCAGACCGCGAACACCCCTAAATCACATGACCATGCACATGTCAAAAGAGCATCTCATGCTGTTTGAATTTGTAATAACACCCATGCATCACTAACATGCGATGACCCATCACAACCACCTCTGTATCTCAAATGCTCTCCCCTAGAGGTGGCAAAGTGGGCGGCCCGCCCCGCCCCGCCCTATCCCGCCATCAGCCCGCCAAAAAATGAGTCAGCCCGCCCCGCCCCGCTTTTCAAAGTGGGCTGAAAAACTCAGCCCGCCCCGCCCCGTTTGGCGGGTTGGCCCTGAGAGTAAACTGCCTTTGAAGGCCGATGCATGTAAGGTGTAAAACAAAAATTTTACTGCGGAACATACATGCACACATAGGTTCATGCTTTAAGACAGCATGATGTTACCTTGTTTTTGGCCTGATCAGTCAGGAAGATCAGATGTCAGGCTTGAAGGGTTCAAACCCTCTAATGGTGATCCACACCACCGTTCGTCAATGATGCAAGAACCCTTTCTTGAAAGCCACCAGATGAACACCACAGTGAGGCTTGCTATGCGCACAAGTGGTGAAGGTGGAGGCTAGGTATTCTGTTTGGAAAGGTGTAGTGAGCTACCCTACAGAATGGTGCATAGATGGAGGAGAGTTGGCTAGGTTTTCACAAAACCCTAAGGTGAGGAACAAGTCATGTTATATACGCACACTTGGAGAGGAGGGGGGATTTAAATCATTCAAAATGAAAAACAAACTTTCAAACTTCTTTGAAATTTGCGCATAGAACAGTGAGATAAGGTGGAGTTATTGCAAAACTAACTTTGCCAACAACCTCCAATCTTATCCACATGAAATTAAGTTCAAAATAATTTAAACTTAAATTCATAAACTATCATATAGTATATACTTCTCATGCGCATAATTCAGCCCTAGAAGGGGTCCAAATATATTGAGTAGTTACATTCAAAATTTGAATCAACTCACCCACTGATTCCCTCAACCACCAAATCTGAATGGAGGTTTGTTTTAAGTGATAAGATGACATTCTTATCACCTAAAACTTGCGCACCAAACAGCCAAGGAAGTGCCTCCAAAGATGCTTCTTGATCCAAGGAATATGCTCCAATAAAATCCTGTCTTATCCTTTTGTTATGAAACAACTTTTCAAAACTAATTCAAATTCGAATTCAAACACTTGAATTCAAACGTTCAAACATTCAAATTCAAAATTCAAAATTTCAAATTTCAAATTCAAAATTCGAATTTCAAAATTCAAATCCAAATTCAAATTTCAAATTTCAAATTTCAAATTTCAAATTTCAAATTCAAAATTCGAATTTCGAAATTCAAATTCTAAATTCAAATTTCAAAATTCAAATTTCAAATTCAAAATTCGAAATTCAAATATTTGATTATTAATTTAACTAATTAAATTAATTAGTAATGGCTTGGACTATCCAAGCCCATTACTAAAACCCATGCACCACCCACCCATTTAGGTGGGCTTCCAAACAGCTTCTTGGGCTAACAACCATTATTAGGCCCAATACCTTTAAAGCTAGTCCATCATGACTACAAGGTGTTAGTGTGTGACCCATTAGATCCAACTTAACTTCTGACATAACTGGGCTTGGGCCCAACAAGCCCACAACCCAATTAATGACAACACATAGCACTAGCAATGCTTTGTTGCCCCAGAACTAGTCAGATTAATGACTTGATCATCCTATTGCACATATTTGGTTACCGTATGTATTTCCCTTCGTCTCGGTTATCTTCCCATTAACCTAGGGTAAGGAAATGTATCAACCCCTGAGGTTTAGGGTAAGCTTTATTCGAAATAGGGAATCTTCAATTTACTGACTCTAAAGGTAGATCATCTCATGATCTCTTTTACTATGCATAGATTCCCGAGTCCCTGTAAATGTCATCCTGATTTCTCCGGTTTACAGATAACCTAATCTCTCACAGAGATTTGACGAATTCCTTCAGCTTATTACCCTAGCCCTGTGCCCTTTAAGGACACGTCCAACAGTATACCTATGAGTCTCCATGTTTCAGGCAGACGAGGTATACAATCAAAACATGCCTTCAAGAACACAGTCTAGGTAATAACTTCTGGTCTAAGGAAAGACATACCCAAATATAAAGAGATTACTCTAATGACACTATCTGTGAGATTTCCTCATAGAGTCTCTTTTTGGGTTTGTTCAGTGCGAGCTATACTCTTATAGGTCCACCCACGACTTTAGCTAAGATATCTCCATATCTGCAGCTCATGAGGTCTTTACCTTGTATCCATATACAAGTAGATAAGTCGTACTAGTCTTTACTCGAGATCACTGATCCCCAAACTCAGTGTCTCTAGACTAGGAACATATAATTAGGAATAGACATGCAATATCCTTGAATCCTCATGATCGTGATCTCATCACAGATACTCAAGAGATACCTGTTCTATTCCAAGGGGTTTATTCAGTTCGTTCATATAATATTAACAGTAATATCGAGACACAATATGAAACTGAATAAATAGTGCTTTCATTTATTTGCGACAAACAAAGTTCTACATCTAGTGTCCTTTATTTAATCAAAAGATTGTCTCTAGGACACCCATATGCTAACAAGCTCCCACTTGGCCTAGAGCCAATCAGACCTAAGTCGTATGCCCAAAGCCTCATAATGACTATCATGTTTTCTCTGAGAAATAGCCTTTGTCAGAGAATCGGCCAGGTTATCGTCTGTGGGAACATAATCCATTTTTACATCATTCCTGTCAATGATTTCTCTAATCAAATGATATCTGCGGAGCACGTGTTTAGATCTTTGATGAGACCTAGGTTCCTTTGACTGCGCAATGGCTCCTGTGTTATCGCAAAGCAACTGTATGGGCTCATCCATGCTTGGAACCACCCTTAGTTCATTTATGAACTTCTTGATCCACACTGCCTCCTTAGCTGCTTCTGAAGCAGCTATGTATTCAGCCTCTGTCGTTGAATCTGCTGTTGTCTCCTGCTTGGAACTTTTCCAAGACACTGCCCCACCATTTAAGGTGAATACGAATCCTGACTGTGACTTGCAGTCATCTTTGTCACTCTGAAAGCTGGCATCAGTGAACCCTTTCACTGTTAACTCATTAACCCCACCATAGACCAGAAACGCATCCTTAGTTTGTAACAGCCCGTTGTACACCGGTATTGTTAACATTGATTATGATATTAAGCGCAGTTACAATCACAGTGATTAGGTTAATCAAATTACGGGCAAATTTTTTCTTTTAACATATTCCTTTTCTTTTTCATAAATACATTTTCCGTAATCAATTAAAACCATACTATAATTGTAAATGCCGTTTGCGGAATCATACACTTTCTAACATCATAGATCACTCTTTTTATTCATTTCATTTAAACTCACCATCTTACTCTCATCTTTTACCAAGTTGTAGTCCTTTACGTTGTCTACGCGTGGTTTCAAACCACGTATCATTTGGAGTTCTACCCATCAAGTTATACCCCTTTCTTTTAGTCTAGAAAAAACTGAATTTTCGAAAATTACACTGTGGTAATCGATTACCAGAGGGTGGTAATCGATTACCACCTGTCAAAAATGAGGCAGTAGCCAATTTTTCAATTCCTCTGTTCTGGTAATCGATTACCAGCTCTTGGTAATCGATTACCTCACATGGTAATCGATTACCAAAGGCCAGTAATCGATTACCAGTGCAGACAGTAGCTAATTTTTCGTCCCCTGTTGCATGGTAATCGATTACCATGCTTAGGTAATCGATTACTATGCAGTAAAATGACAGATTACAGCTGTTTTGAGCCCCAAAAAGGGTGTGTAATCCATCCCTAATCCCTTGGTACTCCACATAACACATAATCATGTCCTAATGTTGGCTCTAGGCCCTTCCATCATGCATTTTTCTTAAGTTTAACATCAATTACATCATTCTCAAATAATGGCCATTTACATGTACATATGGACCATTTTTACATCATTACACATCAAGACTTCAAGGCTATGAATGTGGCAATGGACAAGTCCCATGCTCACTCATAATATACAGTTATCCAAGCCATGAATAATAAAAACATATCAAGACTTAGCATATGACCATGAACACTAACAAAAGCATGGAAAATGACATCATGCAATATGTTCATGACCTAAGTCTCAAACTACAAATGGTATGCTATGTGCACTCCATAAACTCCTCCAAAAAGCCATGCAATCCATATGCACCGCATGCCAATCCAACGTCCACTATACGGGCTTCTTGCCCGAAGCTCCTCCCGGCTCATAGTGACCTGAAATGTGGTCCCCCAAACACGGGGTGAGATATACGGATATATCTCAGTAAACCAATGGAGCTAGAGGCTCTCTCCACTCCATGGCTCACTAAAATGTATCAAAATGACATAATATGCTATGCAAGTACAACAATATCACCATCCACCTGGAGACACCCAAGAACATCCACTCATGGATTCGTGTTCAAGGACTCCATCATATAACTCCCGAGACAGTCCTGGCGCCTCTCCCATGGTTGAGACGACTCCATGGCAATACCCAACCGGAACTCCTCATGAGCCCTATCCGGCGGACGTCCCCCGCTTGGATCATCCTGATGTCGCTCCCAGAGTCAACACCATGGCATTCCAACTGGCATTCTCCCGTAGGACGAATCCAGCAGATGTCCAAACCAAACACACGTCAACTGGCCAGTGACCAAACAATTTTTCACAAAACACAAGTAATATGCATACAAGCACACAAACACACCATGTCATAAACACATAATCCAACCACAACCTTCCTCTAGGTGTGGTGGAGCTCACTAGGGATTAAACCCAAGTTCCAAGAGTTTACCTTAACACGAGCAACACCGTTCCAAACGTATGCTCCAATTCAACTTCTCTCAAATCCAACCGTGTGAGGCACCCTACAACAATCATCAAATCCAATTTACTCAAAAACTCATTTTTCATCAAAATTCCTCAAAATTCTCTAAGTTAAAAACCTAGATTTTTCACCAAAATTTAACATAGCATTTCTAGCTTACAAACATGATTCTAAGGCCTTTTCATCTAATAGCATTTTTGCATTTGGGCTCTCTATCATCACACATCTAAAATCAAAGCTTTGAACACATATTCATAGATCTATGGAATCAACTATAAAGAGACCACAAATATACTTACAATGAGTAGTAAGATCACCACCAAGGCTTCACTAAACCATTTGAAGCTCAAAACTCCAAGAAATCTCCAAGAACACTAATGGGTCGAATCTGAGTTTGCCAAAAACGTGGCCAAAGAGGTGGATTCAAGGCTTCTAGATGCTACCAATGGCTTTGGAAGGTTGTTTACGATAGATTTCAACACCAAAATCAAGCGATTCGGTGGAGAAATGAAGAAATGGGAAGAAAGTGTGAAAATGGTGAAAATGGCTTCTTTTGCCCCTGTTGGTGCGCACGGGAGGTGAGGAAAAGAAAGAAGGAAAAGAAGAAGAAAAGGGAGGTGGCCCAAGTGACTTCGGTCACACGGGTCCCACACGCGATCTAACTTTACCTCCGATAAAAATTCCAATCATAATTCCTTAATCTACGTATTTTTCCAGTCCATAACATATTTTTCTTTCTCCAAAATAATGATAAAAATTTCACACCTATCGGTACACTCACACTCATTATTTTAACACTTAAAAATCACTATTCATCGATTTTTCTCAAATTTGCCTATTTACTCAATTTTTCGCCCTGATTCCATTTCCAACCTTACTTTTGTCATTTGAAATCTCTAACTCAATATTTAAGCCTCCTAACACACGGTTGGCAAATTACCGTTTTGCCCTTTTTGCCCCTTTTGGCCATAATACTTGGATTTTCACTAATCCATCCACTTTCATTTCACAAAATAACATTAAAATACACATTTAAATATTTGAGGTGTTATATTCACCCCACCTTTTTGAAATTTTGTCCGCAAAATTAAATCATACCTGCTCACTAACTCAGGATACAGCCGGAGAATCTCGTCCTCCCGCTCCCAAGTAGCCTCCTCAGGTGTGCGGCCTTCCCACTGAATCTTCAGCATGGGAATCACTTTACTTCTTAGTCTCTTTTCACTGCGGTCCAATACTGCAATAGGACCGATGGGAGTCTTCAAGTTCTCCCTGATTTCAATATTATCCGGCATCACAATATGTGACTCATCCGGAACATAACGTCGCAACTGCGACACATGAAAAACATCATGTAGATTAGATAACTGCGGGGGTAAGGCAAGCTGATAGGCCACCAATCCTACTCTTTTCATAATCTGATATGGCCCAATGAACCGTGGACTCAGCTTCCTCACACCCAACGCACGGCCAACACCTGTGACCGGCGACAAACGTACAAATACATGGTCACCTTCCTCAAATTCCAGCGGTCTGTGCTTATTGTCATAATAGCTTTTCTGCCGATTCTGTGCCTGTTTCAATTTCTCTCTGATCATTTCAATTTGAACTGTCGTCTCCTGCACAAAATCCGGACCAAATCTTTCTTTATCGCCTACCTCAGTCCAACAAGTGGGCGTACGACACCTCCTGCCATACAAAACCTCGTATGGTGCCATACCCAGACTGGAATGAAAACTGTTGTTATAAGAAAATTCCACCAGTGGCAAGTACCTATCCCAGGCATTACCCTGTTCCAGTGTGCATGCTCTCAGCATATCCTCAAGTGTCTGTATGGTCCTCTCAGTCTGACCATCAGTCTGCGGGTGATAAGCAGTGCTCAGCCGGAGCTGAGTGCCAAAAGCCTGCTGCAAAGCTCCCCAAAATCGTGAAGTAAACTTTGGGTCCCGATCACTAACAATGCTAATCGGTATCCCATGGAGTCTAACAATCTCCTTCACATAAAGTGTTGCCAACTTCTCTGTAGTGTAGTCCACTCGTACTGGTAGAAAATGTGCAGACTTCGTAAGTCGGTCCACAATAACCCAAATTGAATCATAACCAGCTTGAGTTCGCGGCAATCCCACAACAAAATCCATAGAAATACTTTCCCATTTCCATTCAGGTATATCCAGCGGCTGAAGTAATCCAGCAGGTTTCTGATGTTCTATTTTTACTTTCTGACACACCAAGCACTTAGACACGTACTCGGCAACATCCCTTTTCATACCAGGCCACCAGAACTTAACTTTCAAATCTTGGTACATCTTTGTGGCACCTGGGTGGATAGAATATTGACCCTTATGGGCCTCAGTCATAACTTCCTCTGCAAGTTCCTTGGGCACAACAATCCTGCCCTGATATAACAAAAGTCCCTGTTCATTAACAGATATGCCACTCTGGCCTTTTAAATACTTTATACTTTCATTGCGGATCTGAGTCTCTTTAATCTTCTCGTGCAGCTCGTTCTCAATTCGAGTCAACTCCATATCACACATTCTTCCTGCAAAGAAATCCGTTATTTTCATATCACGGAATTGCTCAATCACTTCATTATCCCACATCATCATATGAGATAAGTTAACAGACTTCCTACTCAGTGCATCAGCCACAACATTGGCCTTTCCCGGGTGGTATTTCAGCTCAAAGTCATAATCTTTCAAAAATTCAACCCATCTACGCTGTCTCATATTCAGCTCCTTCTGATCAAATAAATATTTCAAGCTTTTATGGTCGCTGAACACAGAAAATTTCATCCCATACAGAAAATGCCTCCAAATTTTCAAGGCAAAAACAATAGCAGCCAATTCTAAGTCATGCGTCGGATAATTTTCTTCATGCGGCCTCAACTGCCTAGACGCATATGCAATAACTTTTCCTTCCTGCATCAATACGCTCCCTAAACCTTTCTTAGAAGCGTCACAGTATAACACAAACTCACCCTCCGGATCAGGTAGAGTCAACACCGGAGCAGTAGTCAATTTCTCTTTCAGTAGCAGAAAGCAGTCCACACAAAAGGAGTATCCTTTCGCGTCAATCGAGTCAATGGTAGAACCATTGCAGAAAATCCCTGAATAAACCGACGATAATAGCCAGCAAGCCCCAGAAAACTTCTGATTTCAGTCACAGTCTTAGGTCGTTCCCAGTCACTCACCGCTTCAATCTTGCTTGGATCCACTGCAACACCACTTGCAGAAATAACATGACCCAAAAATTGCACCTCGGACAACCAGAATTCACACTTAGACGGTTTAGCATACAGTTTCTTGTCTTTCAACACCTGCAACACAGTCCTCAAATGGTCGACGTGCTCCTCCCTACTCTTGGAGTAGATCAAAATGTCATCAATAAAAACAATTACAAATTGGTCCAAATACGGTTTGAAAATGCGGTTCATATAGTCCATGAACACCGCCGGGGCATTAGTAAGCCCGAAAGGAATCACTTGATATTCAAAATGTCCATATCTGGATCGGAAAGCTGTTTTAGGTACATCCTCCGGTTTAATCCGAATCTGGTGATATCCGGACCGGAGATCAATCTTTGAAAATACACAGGCACCCCTCAACTGATCTAACAAATCATCAATACGCGGTAATGGGTACCGGTTCTTAATAGTCACTTTATTCAGCTGTCGGTAGTCAGTGCACAATCTCATGCTACCATCCTTTTTCTTTACAAATATCACCGGTGCTCCCCACGGAGACACACTCGGCCTAATAAAATTCTTCGCAGACAGTTCTTCAATATGTTTCTTCAATTCAGCCAACTCAAGTGGCGACATCCGATATGGAGCCAAGGAAATCGGCCCCACACCAGGCAATAAATCAATCGAGAATTCAATCTCTCTCTCAGGTGGGAATTCCGGTATCTCATCCGGAAATACATCTTCAAACTCATTAACCACTGGTATAGCAGAAATCTCCTCCTTTTTATCCCCCACCAATCCGCCCAACAAGACATAACCCAGATCTCCAGCCTTCAAGGCTTTCACAGTCTGACTGACAGATAAATACAAAGACGGACAAACAGACGGCCTCTCGTGAGATAGCAACAACCTCTTCCCGCAGCAATCAATCATTGCGCAGTTCCGAGACAACCAATCCATCCCCAAAATCAAATTGACAGAGGCCAGGGGTAAGATAATTAAATCAATGGTATAACCCCTGCCTAAATAAGTGAACTTTACATCTTCACAAATCCAGGACGACTCACTAACCTCGCCTGTAGCAGTAGTAATACGCATCGGAGGAACCATCTGTGTTACCTTTAAGTCCAACGCCTTAGCCACATAGTCCGCCACAAAAGAATGTGTAGCTCCCGAATCAAACAACACAGATAAATCAACATTAGATAGAAAGATTATACCTTTAACCAAATTCGGAGCCTTTTCAGTACGCTGCGCATTAGTAGTATAAACTCGTCCCACAGTAGGAACAACAGCAATAGGAGCAGCAGTAGTAGTAGTAGCTGGCGGCAAGGCCTGCAGATTCGCAGCCTGCCCCGAAGAAGACGGACAATTTCTAGCAAAGTGGCCATTCCGACCACATTTATAACAAGCCGACGGATCAGCACCACATACACCTTTGTGGTATTTACCACACTTCCCACATTGTGGGGTAGGATATCTATTCGCAGCACCACCACCAGTATTTCCACCCCTTTTAAACTGACCAGGAGGCTGCCTCACATGCAACCCCCTACCTCTATTATTAAAACCTCCTCTGTTGGCATTACCAGAAGGACCAGGTGTCCTCTTAACATCTTGCTCTTTTGTAGAATCAGATTTCGGATATCTTCCATAAACAGTCTCGACCCTCTTACATTGGGTCACCAAATCAGCAAAGTTCCTCACAGCGGTATTAGACATCCTCTTTGCAATCTTCTCACTCAGCCCTCTTTGAAATTTAGCTGACAGGAATTCCGGAGTAGGTAGAGTACCTCCATAGTTAGCAAACTTGACAAGTTCATTGAATTTTGCCACATAGGCATCCACAGTCATAACACCCTGTACCAGATTATCAAATTCACCTTGCTTAGCCTCCCGAACATCACGGGGAAAATATTCTTCATGAAAAAGGCCTTCAAACATAGTCCAAGTAAGGACCTCACCCTGAATAATAAATGGGCGAGACACATTGTCCCACCACTCCTGGGCATCACCCTCCAGCATATAAACAGAATACAATAACTTCTGAGGATCTTGGCATCTCATAACCTGAAAAATCTTGTCCATGCCCCTCAACCAAGCAGTGACCTCCTTTGGGTCCCTTGACCCCAGAAATGCGGGTGGCTTATGTTTCCGAAAAGATATGAGCCTACGCTCATCATCAGCATTATCAATAACTTGCCCAGCAGCCCCAGTAGATTGGGCAACAGATGACGGATCAGGAACATAACTAGGATCCGTAGTAGTATGATGACTAGCCTCACCAGTGTGGTGACTAGCCCCACTCTCCCCCTGTTGAGGAGTAACTGATGGCGTCGGTGTAGGAGTCACCGTAGCCGTATGCGGAGGTGTATCTTCCCTCCTAGGACGACCTCTATCCGCCCTCAACTCAGCCATAAAGGCCTGCATCATATCCTGATTTGCTTTCATCAGGTTCTCAGTCATATTTCTGTTTGCAGCCGTTTCCGCCTGCAGAGCATTCAGTGCTGCAGTGATCGGATCCGGTGGCAAAGGACCTGCACCCCGTGCCCCACGGCGACCTCGTGCCCTACTCATGATATCTGTACATGTAACACAAAGGAATGAGCTGATCAGACCCACACTGAGGAATCACATATACATTAATCATAAATAGTTCACAGATAGCTATGGCACACAAGATACAAACACACAACAATCAGAGTTCCCTAAACAAAACTGCTCTGATACCATAAAATGTAACAGCCCGTTGTACACCGGTATTGTTAACATTGATTATGATATTAAGCGCAGTTACAATCACAGTGATTAGGTTAATTAAATTACGGGCAAATTTTTTCTTTTAACATATTCCTTTTCTTTTTCATAAATACATTTTCCGTAATCAATTAAAACCATACTATAATTGTAAATGCCGTTTGCGGAATCATACACTTTCTAACATCATAGATCACTCTTTTTATTCATTTCATTTAAACTCACCATCTTACTCTCATCTTTTACCAAGTTGTAGTCCTTTACGTTGTCTACGCGTGGTTTCAAACCACGTATCATTTGGAGTTCTACCCATCAAGTTATACCCCTTTCTTTTAGTCTAGAAAAAACTGAATTTTCGAAAATTACACTGTGGTAATCGATTACCAGAGGGTGGTAATCGATTACCACCTGTCAAAAATGAGGCAGTAGCCAATTTTTCAATTCCTCTGTTCTGGTAATCGATTACCAGCTCTTGGTAATCGATTACCTCACATGGTAATCGATTACCAAAGGCCAGTAATCGATTACCAGTGCAGACAGTAGCTAATTTTTCGTCCCCTGTTGCATGGTAATCGATTACCATGCTTAGGTAATCGATTACTATGCAGTAAAATGACAGATTACAGCTGTTTTGAGCCCCAAAAAGGGTGTGTAATCCATCCCTAATCCCTTGGTACTCCACATAACACATAATCATGTCCTAATGTTGGCTCTAGGCCCTTCCATCATGCATTTTTCTTAAGTTTAACATCAATTACATCATTCTCAAATAATGGCCATTTACATGTACATATGGACCATTTTTACATCATTACACATCAAGGCTTCAAGGCTATGAATGTGGCAATGGACAAGTCCCATGCTCACTCAAAATATACAGTTATCCAAGCCATGAATAATAAAAACATATCAAGACTTAGCATATGACCATGAACACTAACAAAAGCATGGAAAATGACATCATGCAATATGTTCATGACCTAAGTCTCAAACTACAAATGGTATGCTATGTGCACTCCATAAACTCCTCCAAAAAGCCATGCAATCCATATGCACCGCATGCCAATCCAACGTCCACTATACGGGCTTCTTGCCCGAAGCTCCTCCCGGCTCATAGTGACCTGAAATGTGGTCCCCCAAACACGGGGTGAGATATACGGATATATCTCAGTAAACCAATGGAGCTAGAGGCTCTCTCCACTCCATGGCTCACTAAAATGTATCAAAATGACATAATATGCTATGCAAGTACAACAATATCACCATCCACCTGGAGACACCCAAGAACATCCACTCATGGATTCGTGTTCAAGGACTCCATCATATAACTCCCGAGACAGTCCTGGCGCCTCTCCCATGGTTGAGACGACTCCATGGCAATACCCAACCGGAACTCCTCATGAGCCCTATCCGGCGGACGTCCCCCGCTTGGATCATCCTGATGTCGCTCCCAGAGTCAACACCATGGCATTCCAACTGGCATTCTCCCGTAGGACGAATCCAGCGGATGTCCAAACCAAACACACGTCAACTGGCCAGTGACCAAACAATTTTTCACAAAACACAAGTAATATGCATACAAGCACACAAACACACCATGTCATAAACACATAATCCAACCACAACCTTCCTCTAGGTGTGGTGGAGCTCACTAGGGATTAAACCCAAGTTCCAAGAGTTTACCTTAACACGAGCAACACCGTTCCAAACGTATGCTCCAATTCAACTTCTCTCAAATCCAACCGTGTGAGGCACCCTACAACAATCATCAAATCCAATTTACTCAAAAACTCATTTTTCATCAAAATTCCTCAAAATTCTCTAAGTTAAAAACCTAGATTTTTCACCAAAATTTAACATAGCATTTCTAGCTTACAAACATGATTCTAAGGCCTTTTCATCTAATAGCATTTTTGCATTTGGGCTCTCTATCATCACACATCTAAAATCAAAGCTTTGAACACATATTCATAGATCTATGGAATCAACTATAAAGAGACCACAAATATACTTACAATGAGTAGTAAGATCACCACCAAGGCTTCACTAAACCATTTGAAGCTCAAAACTCCAAGAAATCTCCAAGAACACTAATGGGTCGAATCTGAGTTTGCCAAAAACGTGGCCAAAGAGGTGGATTCAAGGCTTCTAGATGCTACCAATGGCTTTGGAAGGTTGTTTACGATAGATTTCAACACCAAAATCAAGCGATTCGGTGGAGAAATGAAGAAATGGGAAGAAAGTGTGAAAATGGTGAAAATGGCTTCTTTTGCCCCTGTTGGTGCGCACGGGAGGTGAGGAAAAGAAAGAAGGAAAAGAAGAAGAAAAGGGAGGTGGCCCAAGTGACTTCGGTCACACGGGTCCCACACGCGATCTAACTTTACCTCCGATAAAAATTCCAATCATAATTCCTTAATCTACGTATTTTTCCAGTCCATAACATATTTTTCTTTCTCCAAAATAATGATAAAAATTTCACACCTATCGGTACACTCACACTCATTATTTTAACACTTAAAAATCACTATTCATCGATTTTTCTCAAATTTGCCTATTTACTCAATTTTTCGCCCTGATTCCATTTCCAACCTTACTTTTGTCATTTGAAATCTCTAACTCAATATTTAAGCCTCCTAACACACGGTTGGCAAATTACCGTTTTGCCCTTTTTGCCCCTTTTGGCCATAATACTTGGATTTTCACTAATCCATCCACTTTCATTTCACAAAATAACATTAAAATACACATTTAAATATTTGAGGTGTTATATAGTTCTTCTTAAGTATTTAAGGATGGTTTTGACTGCCGTCCAGTGACCCTCTCCAGGGTCTGACTGGTATCTGCTCGTAATGCTTAAAGCATATGAGACATCTGGTCTCGTACATATCATGGCATACATGATGGATCCAATAGCTGAAGCGTATGGAATTCCACTCATGCGATCCTTCTCAGGCTGTGACTTAGGACACATAGCCCTTGATAGGTGTACCCCATGACTGACAGGAAGAAAACCCCTTTTCGACCCTTCCATACTAAATCTCTTTAGCATCTTGTCAACGTACGTGGATTAAGATAAACCCAGCAGCCTCTTGGATCTATCTCTATAGATCTTTATACCAAGTATAAAGGCTGCCTCTCCCAAATCCTTCATGGTAAAGTTTTCTGAAAGCCACTCTTTCGTTATTTTTAATGTGGGGATGTCATTTCCTATTAGCAATATGTCATCTACATACAGCACTAGGAAGACAACATTACTCCCACTAACCTTTCTGTAAACACAAGGTTCATCCTCGTTCTTGATAAAACCGTTACTCTTAACGACTTCATCAAAACGTATATTCCAACTCCTTGATGCTTGCTTTAGCCCATATATTGACCTTTGTAGTTTGCATACCATATGCTCCTGATCTTTGTTTTCAAAGCCTTCAGGTTGTGTCATGTACACTTCCTCCTTTAAGAACCCATTCAAGAAGGCGGTCTTGACATCCATTTGCCAAATTTCATAGTCGTGGTATGCTGCTATTGCGAGCATGATCCTAATAGATTTGATCATGGCAACTGGTGAGAAAGTTTCATCATAGTCAACTCCTTGTCTTTGACGATACCCTTTCGCCACCAACCTAGCTTTATAGGTCTGAATGTTGCCATCTGCATCAGTCTTTCTTTTAAAGACCCATTTATTACCGATAGGAACTATTCCTTGCGGTTTAGGAACCAAGGTCCATACCTTGTTCTGATACATCGAATCCATATCAGATTCCATGGCTTCAAGCCATCTTGAGGAGTCAACATCTTTGACCGCCTCCTCGTAGTTACTTGGTTCATCATCCTCAACAGTTTGCTGATTCTCAATCACAAACCCGTACCTTTCAGGTGGATGGATGACCCTCGTAGATCTACGGAGTTGTGTGTTTACTTCTCCATTGGAGAACGTCGCCTGCGGAGCAGACTCGGGTTCCTCAATCTGTTCTTGTGGATCTTGCACTTCTTCAAGATCAATCTTACTCCCACTGCCTCCTTGAGAGATCAAATCCTTCTCAAGGAACTCAGCATTCTTTGACACAAACACTTTGTGTTCTTCCATGCAGTAGAAGTAGTATCCCTTAGTACCTTTAGGATACCCCACAAATAGACATTTAGTACTCTTAGCACTAAGCTTGTCTGATGTCAACGCTTTGAGATAAGCTGGCGATCCCCATACCCTGAGGTAACTCAGGTTGGGTCTCTTACCACTCCATATCTCATATGGTGTGGTATGAACAGATTTAGACGGTACCCTATTTAGAAGGTATGCCGCTGTGTCTAAGGCATATCCCCAAAACGATTTTGGAAGTTGAGTCTCACTCATCATAGACCTAACCATGTCTAACAAGGTCCTATTTCTCCTTTCGGAGACACCGTTTTGGTGTGGTGTGTAAGGAGCGGTAAATTGTGAGAGAATTCCATTTTCTCTCAGATAACCCTGAAACTCGTGGCTCAAATATTCACCACCACTATCTGATCGTAATGTCTTAATCATCTTGTCACGTTGTTTCTCCACTTCATTCCTAAACTCTTTGAACTTTTCAAACGCTTCAGATTTATATCTCATTAGGTATATATACCCAAATCTTGATTTGTCATCTGTAAAGGTAATGAAATAAGAATATCCACCTCTAGCCTCAATAGACATTGGGCCACATACATCAGTATGAATGAGTTCTAATAACTCACTAGCCCTATGACTCTCAAGCCCTTTGGGCTTTTGTTGAATCATTTTCCCAGCTAGACAAGATTCACACTGTCCATAGGATTCCAAATCCATGAAGTCCAGGTATCCATCTCTATGTATCCTAGACAATCTTGTTTCATTTATGTGCCCTAGTCTACAGTGCCAAAGATAAGATTGATTATCCGTCCTAGGTCGTTTCACATCTATATTGAGCACTTCATTTCCCATTTCCAACACATACAATCCATTTATTAAAGAAGCAGTACCGTAAACCATATCATTCAAAATGATAGAAAAAGTACCATCCCTAATACTGAAAGTATAACCATCTTGTTCTAAACAAGAAATTGAAATAATGTTTCTAGAAATATGCGGAACATAAAGACAATTATTCAAATGCAATAAAAGGCCCGTAGGCAAAATAAGGTCAGCATCTCCAACTGAATGAGCAGCAACTCTTGCTCCATTACCAACGCGGAGATCCACCTCGTTTCTATCCAATCTCCTTGGGCTCCTAAGTACCTGCAACATATTGCAGATATGAGAACCGCATTCGGTATCCAATACCCATGAGGATGGATTAGCATAAGAATAATTTATCTCAATCATGAAAATACCTGAGGCAGAAGCATCACCATGCTTCTTGTCCTTCACATTGTTCAGGTAGTCTGGACAATTCCTCTTCCAGTGGCCTTTCTTGCCACAATGGAAGCACTCAGCATCACCCTTGTCCTTAGGTGCCTTCTTACCCTTCTTCTTGCCCTTCTTCTTCTTGGATTTTCCTTTGGGCTTAAGGGGGTCACCTTTTGCAGGCTCCTTACCCTTTTCCCTTGGCCTTGCTAGGCCCACCAATCAAAAGAGCCTGTGTCTTATCCTTCTTGATAGACACTTCAGCTGTTGTTAACATGCTTAACAACTCAGGCAAGCTCACTTGTATCCCATGCATATTGTAATTCATGATGAATTGACTGAAGGAAGGTGGAAGTGAGGTGAGGACTAAGTCATTACTTAGCTCGGCATCCATGATGAAGCCTAGGTTTCCTAGCTTCTCAATCAGCCCGATCATCTTGAGAACATGGCTGGCAACAGACATGCTCTCAGTCATCCTACAAGAGAACAGTTCTCTTGAGGCCTCATACCTCTCATGCCTGCCTTTAATATCATACAACTCCTTGAGATGTACGATAATAGAGGGAGCATCCATATGCTCATGCTGCTTTTGCAGTTCAGGCGACATGGATGCCAACATGATGCATACTGCCATCACATTGTCATCCAAGTGCTGTTGGTGGGTTACGAAATCAAATTCCGCAAACCCTTCTTCCCCTTCCCGTGGAGCTACGGGTATTATGGCATCTAAAACGTAGGCAATCTTTTCGGCCCTTAGAACTATTCTTAGGTTCCGATACCAGTCCATAAAATTTGAACCGGTCAGTTTATTCGTATCGAGTATTGAACGCAGTGACAGTGGATTAGTCATACTATAAGCTGAAAAGGATGTAAAGATAGTTTTAGTTAATATACGGTTATTTAGTTAAAAGCAAATTATTAAAGACTTCAAATAATTTGCCCCTCCCACTATTTTATCTAAGTCAATGACCCTTCCTTTTGACTTAGGGTTAATCTACTTTAGATTTTACCTTAGTGGGATTAAGAGTGCGATTATTTATTTTAATCTCCGTCTGAGACCGCAAGATTAATTTAAATAATGGGTTGATCTTTATCAACAGTATCTCATACCCTCTCTTAACATTAGGTTGACAACTCTTTGTCACTTAGTGGTGCATCTCATGCAACCAACCTAGCACCATTACCCTAAGCACATAAGTCCGGTTGTGCCTGCAACTTATGTCTTAGTTAAGCATTAAACCAGCACCCTAAGTGTCTTACACTTCAAACACTACTCTAGCTCAACGAAATAGTGGGTCCCAACTGAGTTGTGTAGCACCACTATGTAGAAGAGTTTTGAGTAGCATTGGTGGTGGGAGGTAATCATATGCTTAATTATTTATTCCTTTTAAGGGTTCCTTTTATCTTGGGGTTAATTAGGTCCCATCAAACGCATATTGTAAGTTATCATGCTAGTCGTTACCTATGTCAAACATCTATCGGTATACACTAGTCGCTATTGGACAAACATAATAACCATACAAAACGCGGTTTGCCCAATTCATGCATACTAGATGTTCTAATCATACATGCATATAAACAGTTTATATTGAGATAGCCATGGTGCTCGTGCTTTTGTCCTTTTGCTTCTTTAAGCAACGGCCGCTTGTCGTCTATACGCCACTAGCCTATTTCTCTAATTACAAATAACTAAAGAAACTCCATAACATTTTGGAGGGACAAAATTACAAAATTTAAATTACAAATACACTTGTAAATTAAAATGCGTGATTACACATTAATTTAAAATTCAAAAAAAATTCAAATCCGGGCACCATGACCATCCCCTTCCTGTTTGTACCTGGAAAGTTCAAAACTTGCAAACACAAACATTATATTATCACATAACATTTTCACATGTATTTTGACATTTAACATTTAAACATCAAAATAACATCAAGATTCATAATCTTAAATTTCTCATTGGCCGAATTTAAAAAACAATTTCAATTCAAATTTTGTTAATTCTTTCTTAAAGAAAACAAAATTAAACCATGCATGTAGCCATGAACCCCTACATGGCCGAATCATATAGGTGACTATATGATAAATTTTGTCACAAAATTTCATGCATATAAACATGACACAATTCATGGAGAAAAATAAGAAATCATTCAAGGTACTCTTAGTACCCTCCATGGCCGAATCTACCCTTTCAAAAAGGGTGTTCCTTTTAAAACTTTCATAAAGAAAAAGAAACTAAACCATGATGCATAATGTTTTATGAACACAGAATCAAATTTACATGTTCATAAAAACAAAAACTTTAACACTTTAAAGGATTTGTGATTCAAAATCCATATGCAGAATTTAAACTTTAACCCTTTAAAGATTTTTGACCGTGAAAAACTCTTTTCACAAACAAGGTACCATAACCCGTCGATGGTAAAGCAACCTGGCTTTGATACCACTTGAGAGTAAACTGGCCTTTGAAGGCCGATGCATGTAAGGTGTAAAACAAAAATTTTACTGCGGAACATACATGCACACATAGGTTCATGCTTTAAGACAGCATAATGTTACCTTGTTTTTGGCCTGATCAGTCAGGGAGATCAGATGTCAGGCTTGAAGGGTTCAAACCCTCTAATGGTGATCCACACCACCGTTCGTCAATGATGCAAGAACCCTTTCTTGAAAGCCACCAGATGAACACCACAGTGAGGCTTGCTATGCGCACAAGTGGTGAAGGTGGAGGCTAGGTATTCTGTTTGAAAAGGTGTAGTGAGCTACCCTACAGAATGGTGCATAGATGGAGGAGAGTTGGCTAGGTTTTCACAAAACCCTAAGGTGAGGAACAAGTCATGTTATATACGCACACTTGGAGAGGAGGGGGGATTTAAATCATTCAAAATGAAAAACAAACTTTCAAACTTCTTTGAAATTTGCGCATAGAACAGTGAGATAAGGTGGAGTTATTGCAAAACTAACTTTGCCAACAACCTCCAATCTTATCCACATGAATTTAAATTCAAATTAATTTAAACTTAAATTCATAAACTATCATATAGTATATACTTCTCATGCGCATAATTCAGCCCTAGAAGGGGTCCAAATATATTGAGTAGTTGCATTCAAAATTTGAATCAACTCTCCCACTGATTCCCTCAACCACCAAATCTGAATGGAGGTTTGTTTTAAGTGATAAGATGACATTCTTATCACCTAAAACTTGCGCACCAAACAGCCAAGGAAGTGCCTCCAAAGATGCTTCTTGATCCAAGGAATATGCTCCAATAAAATCCTGTCTTATCCTTTTGTTATGAAACAACTTTTCAAAACCAATTCAAATTCGAATTCAAACACTTGAATTCAAACGTTCAAACATTCAAATTCAAAATTCAAAATTTCAAATTTCAAATTCAAAATTCGAATTTCAAAATTCAAATCCAAATTTAAATTTCAAAATTCAAATTTCAAATTCAAAATTCGAATTTCGAAATTCAAATTCTAAATTCAAATTTTAAAATTCAAATTTCAAATTCAAAATTCGAAATTCAAATATTTGATTATTAATTTAACTAATTAAATTAATTAGTAATGGCTTGGACTATCCAAGCCCATTACTAAAACCCATGCACCACCCACCCATTTAGGTGGGCTTCCAAACAGCTTCTTGGGCTAACAACCATTATTAGGCCCAATACCTTTAAAGCTAGTCCATCATGACTACAAGGTGTTAGTGTGTGTGTGACCCATTAGGTCCAACTTAACTTCTGACATAACTGGGCTTGGGCCCAACAAGCCCACAACCCAATTAATGACAACACAGAGCACTAGCAATGCTTTGTTGCCCCAGAACTAGTCAGATTAATGACTTGATCATCCTATTGCACATATTTGGTTACCGTATGTATTTCCCTTCGTCTCGGTTATCTTCCCATTAACCTAGGGTAAGGAAATGTATCAACCCCTGAGGTTTAGGGTAAGCTTTATTCGAAATAGGGAATCTTCAATTTACTGACTCTAAAGGCAGATCATCTCATGATCTCTTTTACTATGCATAGATTCCCGAGTCCCTGTAAATGTCATCCTGATTTCTCCGGTTTATAGATAACCTAATCTCTCACAGAGATTTGACGAATTCCTTCAGCTTATTACCCTAGCCCTGTGCCCTTTAAGGACACGCCCAACAGTATACCTATGAGTCTCCATGTTTCAGGCAGACGAGGTATACAATCAAAACATGCCTTCAAGAACACAGTCTAGGTAATAACTTCTGGTCTAAGGAAAGACATACCCAAACATAAAGAGATTAATCTAATGACACTATCTGTGAGATTTCCTCATAGAGTCTCTTTTTGGGTCTGTTCAGTGCGAGCTATACTCTTATAGGTCCACCCACGACTTTAGCTAAGATATCTCCATATCTGCAGCTCATGAGGTCTTTACCTTGTATCCATATACAAGTAGATAAGTCGTACTAGTCTTTACTCGAGATCACTGATCCCCAAACTCAGTGTCTCTAGACTAGGAACATATAATTAGGAATAGACATGCAATATCCTTGAATCCTCATGATCGTGATCTCATCACAGATACTCAAGAGATACCTGTTCTATTCCAAGGGGTTTATTCAGTTCGTTCATATAATATTAACAGTAATATCGAGACACAATATGAAACTGAATAAATAGTGCTTTCATTTATTTGCGACAAACAAAGTTCTACATCTAGTGTCCTTTATTTAATCAAAAGATTGTCTCTAGGACACCCATATGCTAACAAGCTCCCACTTGGCCTAGAGCCAATCAGACCTAAGTCGTATGCCCAAAGCCTCATAATGACTATCATGTTTTCTCTGAGAAATAGCCTTTGTCAGAGAATCGGCCAGGTTATCGTCTGTGGGAACATAATCCATTTTTACATCATTCCTATCAATGATTTCTCTAATCAAATGATATCTGCGGAGCACGTGTTTAGATCTTTGATGAGACCTAGGTTCCTTTGACTGCGCAATGGCTCCTGTGTTATCGCAAAGCAACTGTATGGGCTCATCCACGCTTGGAACCACCCTTAGTTCATTTATGAACTTCTTGATCCACACTGCCTCCTTAGCTGCTTCTGAAGCAGCTATGTATTCAGCCTCTGTCGTTGAATCTGCTGTTGTCTCCTGCTTGGAACTTTTCCAAGACACTGCCCCACCATTTAAGGTGAATACGAATCCTGACTGTGACTTGCAGTCATCTTTGTCACTCTGAAAGCTGGCATCAGTGAACCCTTTCACTGTTAACTCATTAACCCCACCATAGACCAGAAACGCATCCTTAGTTCTTCTTAAGTATTTAAGGATGGTTTTGACTGCCGTCCAGTGACCCTCTCCAGGGTCTGACTGGTATCTGCTCGTAATGCTTAAAGCATATGAGACATCTGGTCTCGTACATATCATGGCATACATGATGGATCCAATAGCCGAAGCGTATGGAATTCCACTCATGCGATCCTTCTCAGGCTGTGACTTAGGACACATAGCCCTTGATAGGTGTACCCCATGACTGACAGGAAGAAACCCCTTTTCGACCCTTCCATACTAAATCTCTTTAGCATCTTGTCAACGTACGTGGATTAAGATAAACCCAGCAGCCTCTTGGATCTATCTTTATAGATCTTTATACCAAGTATAAAGGGCTGCCTCTCCCAAATCCTTCATGGTAAAGTTTTCTGAAAGCCACTCTTTCGTTATTTTTAATGTGGGGATGTCATTTACTATTAGCAATATGTCATCTACATACAGCACTAGGAAGACAACATTACTCCCACTAACCTTTCTGTAAACACAAGGTTCATCCTCGTTCTTGATAAAACCGTTACTCTTAACGACTTCATCAAAACGTATATTCCAACTCCTTGATGCTTGCTTTAGCCCATATATTGACCTTTGTAGTTTGCATACCATATGCTCCTGATCTTTGCTTTCAAAGCCTTCAGGTTGTGTCATGTACACTTCCTCCTTTAAGAACCCATTCAAGAAGGCGGTCTTGACATCCATTTGCCAAATTTCATAGTCGTGGTATGCTGCTATTGCAAGCATGATCCTAATAGATTTGACCATGGCAACTGGTGAGAAAGTTTCATCATAGTCAACTCCTTGTTTTTGACGATACCCTTTCGCCACCAACCTAGCTTTGTAGGTCTGAATGTTGCCATCTGCATCAGTCTTTCTTTTAAAGACCCATTTATTACCGATAGGAACTATTCCTTGCGGTTTAGGAACCAAGGTCCATACCTTGTTCTGATACATCGAATCCATTTCAGATTCCATGGCTTCAAGCCATCTTGAGGAGTCAACATCTTTGACCGTCTCCTCGTAGTTACTTGGTTCATCATCCTCAACAGTTTGCTGATTCTCAATCACAAACCCGTACCTTTCAGGTGGATGGATGACCCTCGTAGATCTACGGAGTTATGTGTTTACTTCTCCATTGGAGAACGTCGCCTGCGGAGCAGACTCGGGTTCCTCAATCTGTTCTTGTGGATCTTGCACTTCTTCAAGATCAATCTTACTCCCACTGCCTCCTTGAGAGATCAAATCCTTCTCAAGGAACTCAGCATTCTTTGACACAAACACTTTGTGTTCTTCCATGGAGTAGAAGTAGTATCCCTTAATACCTTTAGGATACCCCACAAATAGACATTTAGTACTCTTAGCACTAAGCTTGTCTGATGTCAACGCTTTGACATAAGCTGGCGATCCCCATACCCTGAGGTAACTCAGGTTGGGTCTCTTACCACTCCATATCTCATATGGTGTGGTCTGAACAGATTTAAACCGTACCCTATTTAGAAGGTATGCCGTTGTGTCTAAGGCATATCCCCAAAACGATTTTGGAAGTTGAGTCTCACTCATCATAGACCTAACCATGTCTAACAAGGTCATGTTTCTCCTTTCGGAGACACCGTTTTGGTGTGGTGTGTAAGGAGCGGTAAATTGTGAGAGAATTCCATTTTCTCTCAGATAACCCTGAAACTCGTGGCTCAAATATTCACCACCACTATCTGATCGTAATGTCTTAATCATCTTGCCACGTTGTTTCTCCACTTCATTCCTAAACTCTTTAAACTTTTCAAACGCTTCAGATTTATATCTCATTAGGTATATATACCCAAATCTTGATTTGTCATCTGTAAAGGTAATGAAATAAGAATATCCACCTCTAGCCTCAATAGACATTGGGCCACATACATCAGTATGAATGAGTTCTAATAACTCACTAGCCCTATGACTCTCAAGCCCTTTGGGCTTTTGTTGAATCATTTTCCCAGCTAGACAAGATTCACACTGTCCATAGGATTCCAAATCCATGAAGTCCAGGTATCCATCTCTATGTATCCTAGACAATCTTGTTTCATTTATGTGCCCTAGTCTACAGTGCCAAAGATAAGATTGATTATCCGTCCTAGGTCGTTTCACATCTATATTGAGCACTTCATTTCCCATTTCCAACACATACAATCCATTTATTAAAGAAGCAGTACCGTAAACCATATCATTCAAAATGATAGAAAAAGTACCATCCCTAATACTGAAAGTATAACCATCTTGTTCTAAACAAGAAATTGAAATAATGTTTCTAGAAATATGCGGAACATAAAGACAATTATTCAAATGCAATAAAAGGCCCGTAGGCAAAATAAGGTCAGCATCTCCAACTGAATGAGCAGCAACTCTTGCTCCATTACCAACGCGGAGATCCACCTCGTTTCTATCCAATCTCCTTGGGCTCCTAAGTACCTGCAAATTATTGCAGATATGAGAACCGCATTCGGTATCCAATACCCATGAGGATGGATTAGCATAAGAATAATTTATCTCAATCATGAAAATACCTGAGGCAGAAGCATCACCATGCTTCTTGTCCTTCACATTGTTCAGGTAGTCTGGACAATTCCTCTTCCAGTGGCATTTCTTGCCACAATGGAAACACTCAGCATCACCCTTGTCCTTAGGTGCCTTCTTACCCTTCTTCTTGCCCTTCTTCTTCTTGGATTTTCCTTTGGGCTTAAGGGGGTCACCTTTTGCAGGCTCCTTACCCTTTTCCCTTGGCCTTGCTAGGCCCACCAATCAAAAGAGCCTGTGTCTTATCCTTCTTGATAGACACTTCGGCTGTTGTTAACATGCTTAACAACTCAGGCAAGCTCACTTGTATCCCATGCATATTGTAATTCATGATGAATTGACTGAAGGAAGGTGGAAGTGAGGTGAGGACTAAGTCATTACTTAGCTCGGCATCCATGATGAAGCCTAGGTTTCCTAGCTTCTCAATCAGCCCGATCATCTTGAGAACATGGCTGGCAACAGACATGCTCTCAGTCATCCTACAAGAAGACAGTTCTCTTGAGGCCTCATACCTCTCATGCCTGCCTTTAATATCATACAACTCCTTGAGATGTACGATAATAGAGGGAGCATCCATATGCTCATGCTGCTTTTGCAGTTCAGGCGACATGGATGCCAACATGATTGTCATCCAAGTGCTGTTGGTGGGTTACGAAATCAAATTCCGCAAACCCTTCTTCCCCTTCCCGTGGAGCTACGGGTATTATGGCATCTAAAACGTAGGCAATCTTTTCGGCCCTTAGAACTATTCTTAGGTTCCGATACCAGTCCATAAAATTTGAACCGGTCAGTTTATTCGTATCGAGTATTGAACGCAGTGACAGTGGATTAGTCATACTATAAGCTGAAAAGGATGTAAAGATAGTTTTAGTTAATATATGGTTATGTAGTTAAAAGCAAATTATTAAAGACTTGAAATAATTTGCCCCTCCCACTATTTTATCTAAGTCAATGACCCTTCCTTTTGACTTAGGGTTAATCTACTTTAGATTTTACCTTAGTGGGATTAAGAGTGTGATTATTTATTTTAATCTCCGTCTGAGACCGCAAGATTAATTTAAATAATGGGTTGATCTTTATCAACAGTATCTCATACCCTCTCTTAACATTAGGTTGACAACTCTTTGTCACTTAGTGGTGCATCTCATGCAACCAACCTAGCACCATTACCCTAAGCACATAAGTCCGGCTGTGCCTGCAACTTATGTCTTAGTTAAGCATTAAACCAGCACCCTAAGTGTCTTACACTTCAAACACTACTCTAGCTCAACGAAATAGTGGGTCCCAACTGAGTTGTGGAGCACCACTATGTAGAAGAGTTTTGAGTAGCATTGGTGGTGGGAGGTAATCATATGCTTAATTATTTATTCCTTTTAAGGGTTCCTTTTATCTTCGGGTTAATTAGGTCTCATCAAACGCATATTGTAAGTTATCATGCTAGTCGTTACCTATGTCAAACATCTATCGGTATACACTAGTCGCTATTGGACAAACATAATAACCATACAAAACGCGGTTTGCCCAATTCATGCATACTAGATGTTCTAATCATACATGCATATAAATAGTTTATATTGAGATAGCCATGGTGCTCGTGCTTTTGTCCTTTTGCTTCTTTAAGCAACGGCCGCTTGTCGTCTATACGCCACTAGCCTATTTCTCTAATTACAAATAACTAAAGAAACTCCATAACATTTTGGAGGGACAAAATTACAAAATTTAAATTACAAATACACTTGTAAATTAAAAGGCGCGATTACACATTAATTTAAAATTCAAAATTCAAATCCGGGCACCATGACCATCCCCTTCCTGTTTGTACCTGGAAAGTTCAAAACTTGCAAACACAAACATTATATTATCACATAACATTTTCACATGTATTTTGACATTTAACATTTAAACATCAAAATAACATCAAGATTCATAATCTTAAATTTCTCATTGGCCAAATTTAAAAAACAATTTCAATTCAAATTTTGTTAATTCTTTCTTAAAGAAAACAAAATTAAACCATGCATGTAGCCATGAACCCCTACATGGCCGAATCATATAGGTGACTATATGATAAATTTTGTCACAAAATTTCATGCATATAAACATGACACAATTCATGGAGAAAAATAAGAAATCATTCAAGGTACTCTTAGTACCCTCCATGGCCGAATCTACCCTTTCAAAAAGGGTGTTCCTTTTAAAACTTTCATAAAGAAAAAGAAACTAAACCATGATGCATAATGTTTTATGAACACAGAATCAAATTTACATGTTCATAAAAACAAAAACTTTAACACTTTAAAGGATTTGTGATTCAAAATCCATATGCAGAATTTAAACTTTAACCCTTTAAAGATTTTTGACCGTGAAAAACTCTTTTCACAAACAAGGTACCATCACCCGTCGATGGTAAAGCAACCTGGCTTTGATACCACTTGAGAGTAAACTGGCCTTTGAAGGCCGATGCATGTAAGGTGTAAAACAAAAATTTTACTGCGGAACATACATGCACACATAGGTTCATGCTTTAAGACAGCATGATGTTACCTTGTTTTAGGCCTGATCAGTCAGGGAGATCAGATGTCAGGCTTGAAGGGTTCAAACCCTCTAATGGTGATCCACACCACCGTTCGTCAATGATGCAAGAACCCTTTCTTGAAAGCCACCAGATGAACACCACAGTGAGGCTTGCTATGCGCACAAGTGGTGAAGGTGGAGGCTAGGTATTCTGTTTGGAAAGGTATAGTGAGCTACCCTACAGAATGGTGCATAGATGGAGGAGAGTTGGCTAGGTTTTCACAAAACCCTAAGGTGAGGAACAAGTCATGTTATATACGCACACTTGGAGAGGAGGAGGGATTTAAATCATTCAAAATGAAAAACAAACTTTCAAACTTCTTTGAAATTTGCGCATAGAACAGTGAGATAAGGTGGAGTTGTTGCAAAACTTACTTTGCCAACAACCTCCAATCTTATCCACATGAAATTAAATTCAAAATAATTTAAACTTAAATTCATAAACTATCATATAGTATATACTTCTCATGCGCATAATTCAGCCCTAGAAGGGGTCCAAATATATTGAGTAGTTGCATTCAAAATTTGAATCAACTCACCCACTGATTCCCTCAACCACCAAATCTGAATGGAGGTTTGTTTTAAGTGATAAGATGACATTCTTATCACCTAAAACTTGCGCACCAAACAGCCAAGGAAGTGCCTCCAAAGATGCTTCTTGATCCAAGGAATATGCTCCAATAAGATCCTGTCTTATCCTTTTGTTATGAAACAACTTTTCAAAACCAATTCAAATTCGAATTCAAACACTTGAATTCAAACGTTCAAACATTCAAATTCAAAATTCAAAATTTCAAATTTCAAATTCAAAATTCGAATTTCAAAATTCAAATCCAAATTCAAATTTCAAAATTCAAAAATTTCAAATTTAAAATTTAAAATTCGAATTTCGAAATTCAAATTCTAAATTCAAATTTTAAAATTCAAATTTCAAATTCAAAATTCGAAATTCAAATATTTGATTATTAATTTAACTAATTAAATTAATTAGTAATGGCTTGGACTATCCAAGCCCATTACTAAAACCCATGCACCACCCACCCATTTAGGTGGGCTTCCAAACAGCTTCTTGGGCTAACAACCATTATTAGGCCCAATACCTTTAAAGCTAGTCCATCATGACTACAAGGTGTTAGTGTGTGACCCATTAGGTCCAACTTAACTTCTGACATAACTGGGCTTGGGCCCAACAAGCCCACAACCCAATTAATGACAACACAGAGCACTAGCAATGCTTTGTTGCCCCAGAACTAGTCAGATTAATGACTTGATCATCCTATTGCACATATTTGGTTACCGTATGTATTTCCCTTCGTCTCGGTTATCTTCCCATTAACCTAGGGTAAGGAAATGTATCAACCCCTGAGGTTTAGGGTAAGCTTTTTTCGAAATAGGGAATCTTCAATTTACTGACTCTAAAGGCAGATCATCTCATGATCTCTTTTACTATGCATAGATTCCCGAGTCCCTGTAAATGTCATCTTGATTTCTCCGGTTTACAGATAACTTAATCTCTCACAGAGATTTGACGAATTCCTTCAGCTTATTACCCTAGCCCTGTGCCCTTTAAGGACACGCCCAACAGTATACCTATGAGTCTCCATGTTTCAGGCAGACGAGGTATACAATCAAAACATGCCTTCAAGAACACAGTCTAGGTAATAACTTCTGGTCTAAGGAAAGACATACCCAAACATAAAGAGATTACTCTAATGACATTATCTGTGAGATTTCCTCATAGAGTCTCTTTTTGGGTCTGTTCAGTGCGAGCTATACTCTTATAGGTCCACCCACGACTTTAGCTAAGATATCTCCATATCTGCAGCTCATGAGGTCTTTACCTTGTATCCATATACAAGTAGATAAGTCGTACTAGTCTTTACTCGAGATCACTGATCCCCAAACTCAGTGTCTCTAGACTAGGAACATATAATTAGGAATAGACATGCAATATCCTTGAATCCTCATGATCGTGATCTCATCACAGATACTCAAGAGATACCTGTTCTATTCCAAGGGGTTTATTCAGTTCGTTCATATAATATTAACAGTAATATCGAGACACAATATGAAACTGAATAAATAGTGCTTTCATTTATTTGCGACAAATAAAGTTCTACATCTAGTGTCCTTTATTTAATCAAAAGATTGTCTCTAGGACTCCCATATGCTAACAGGCCCGCCAGCCCGAACCTATTTTACACTGACCCGTCTCGGCCCGCCTATGCCCGCCATCAAACCGCCAAAAAATGAGCCTGCCCCACCCCGCCCCGTTTAGCTGGTGGGGCGGGTTGGCCCGTCGAGCCGAGCCCGCTTTGCGACCTCTACTCTCCCCCTACAACAGCTTCGAATTTGGGTAAAGAGTCATTTTAATCCAAAACTTTAAGGTGATAAGTGATATTCTTTTTAATACTTTATATTTTATTCTCTAACACACCCCACACGCAAGAGTCCTTTGGACTTGAAGCGTAAATATGGCATAAGCCCGTTATTGGTCTGTCTTGTGCTGCACAAGCCCATTTTTTGGTCTGCCTTGTGCTTTTCTTAATTCTACCTGAAAGTGGAGGCGGTGAAGATCGAACTTTCGACCTTATGGTCACTTAAGCTCTGAGACCATGTTAAAGAACCACTTCAACCAAAAACCTTAAGGTGTTAAGTGATGGTCTTTTTAATGATTTATATTAATCTCTAACACACCCTCACAATGATCCAAGCTATTTATTTTGCTAATAATATCAAAATGGAATTTGAAACGTGGATTATAGCTTCGTTGGTTCTTTTGTTGCCAACTATGGTTTAGTTCTTAGTCACAACACAACACAGTCCAAATCCAACAACCAACACTTGTTCTTCTTCTACGACTGCTATTCCAAAAGCGGGATAGTGACCAAATGTTTGGAGAAAAAATTATCAGACTGCCACGCCAATATTAAATTTTGCCAAAATGCCACGCGGCATAATTTGCTACACAGTGTAACGAATTATGTATGCAAGTAATTCGCTACATAGTGTAGTGAAATATGCTACATCAGGATGAATAAAGGAATTCCAATCTTTGGAAACCTTGATGAGGTGTCACACTGTGGTTCAATCTCATCTTTGTGTTCACACTACACAATTTTAAAAAGTTTCCTTTAATGGTAATATGGTAATATAATAAATACAAAATCCTTCAATGGACAGGATTTGTTACTTTAAATCAATGGTAGAGATCGCTTATGAGTGTTGGTGGCAAACAAGTCAATAAAGGGCACCTGAATGCTCTTCAAATTTCAAGATTTCAAAATTAGAAATTCAAAATTTGATTTTTAAATTTTGAATGCTGACAATGATGACCTTCTTTATGCTTTGGTTTAGTTAAATGATTAAATAAATTTAGTTAAATGATTAAATAAATACATGTCAAAGTATTCAAAATACATTGCGCACAGAACGTTTTTATTTGTTCCTCTTATATTCTCTTCTTTTGTTGTTGTTGCCTGATACGCGTTCATCTTCAAAATCAGTGATTGCTTTTCTTCTTTTTTCTTCGAGCAAAACATACGCGTTCATCTTCAACATCAGCATCATAGTCACTTTAGTTCTTTTTTCTTCGACCAAAAAATATGTTTTCAAAATATGATTTTCTGAAGGATATTAATCCTGCAAATGAGGACTGGAGGATTAAGGTGAAGGTGGTTCGGGCTTGGAAAGTTCCTAACTTTCAGTGTAAAAATTTCTAGGACAATCTTGAAATGGTTTTATTAGATGAACAGGTTTTGTTCTGTGTTTTAAAAATCTCCTGTCTTTATTTCGATCATTTTAATTAACGTTGTTGACATAAGTTGGCTCCATTCTTTTGTAAGGTAGTAGGATCGATCCATGCCACTGTCAAAGGTACCTTGCAGGTGCGGAATAAAATCAATGAAGGAGAGTGCTATTTTATAAAAAATTGTGGAGTTGGATTCAATAGCGATGTATTCAGACCAACCAAACATCAGTATCGTTTGTCTTTCAACTTGCGGACTGATGTTAAATCGATTGTTGTTTCTGATATTTGTGCGAGTGATTTTGATTTTGTTGATTATAACATCATTGAGAAAGAAACGTCTGACTCCCCTTATTTAGTCGGTATTATATTATTCTTCCTTACTGTTATCCATTTTTTAAATTATTGTGGGTTTTCTTCTTTCCCATAATCTTAGCTGCATTTTTCTTCTTCTTTCACATTGCGGTTATAGTTTTGTATTTTTAATGTTTTTTAGGTTTCTGTATTCATTTCTTATTATTGCATAGTTTTTTTCACACACTCTTTGCTGCCTTTTTTTTATTTTATTTCTGACGTTTAAAAATAAAATAAAAAAAGGCAGCAAAGAGTGTGTGAAAAAAACTATGCAATAATATGAATACAGAAACCTAAAAAACATTAAAAATACAAAACTATAACCGCAATGTGAAAGAAGAAGAAAAATGCAGCTAAGATTATGGGAAAGAAGAAAACCCGCAATATTTTAAAAAATGGATAATAGTAAGGAAGAATATAATACCGACTAAATAAGGGGAGTCAGAAGTTTCTTTCTCAATGATGTTATAATCAACAAAATCAAAATCGCTCGCACAAATATCAGAAACAACAATCGATTTAACATCAGTCCGCAAGTTGAAAGACAAACGATACTGATGTTTGGTTGGTCTGAACACATCGCTATTGAATCCAACTCCACAATTTTTTATAAAATAGCACTCTCCTTCGTTGATTTTATTCTGCACCTGCAAGGTACCTTTGACAGTGGCATGGATCGATCCTACTACCCTACAAAAGAATGGAGTCAACTTATGTCAACAACGTTAATTAAAATGATCGAAATAAAGACAGGAGATTTTTAAAACACAGAACAAAACTTGTTCATCTAATAAAACCATTTCAAGATTGTCCTCGAAATTTTTACGCCGAAAGTTAGGAACTTTCCAAGCCCGAACCACCTTCACCTTAATCCTCCAGTCCTCCTTCGCAGGATTAATATCCTTCAGAAAATCATATTTTGAAAACATATTTTTTGGTCGAAGAAAAAAGAAGTAAAGCGACTATGATGCTGATGTTGAAGATGAACGCGTATGTTTTGCTCGAAGAAAAAAGAAGAAAAGCAATCACTGATGTTGAAGATGAACGCGTATCAGGCAGCAGCAACAAAAGAAGAGAATATAAGAGGAACGAATAAAAACGTTCTGTGCGCAATGTATTTTGAATACTTTGACATGTATTTATTTATAAAATAGCACTCTCCTTCGTTGATTTTATTCCGCACCTGCAAGGTACCTTTGACAGTGGCATGGATCGATCCTACTACCCTACAAAAGAATGGAGCCAACTTATGTCAACAACGTTAATTAAAATGATCGAAATAAAGACAGGAGATTTTTAAAACACAGAACAAAACCTGTTCATCTAATAAAACCATTTCAAGATTGTCCTCGAAATTTTTACGCTGAAAGTTAGGAACTTTCCAAGCCCGAACCACCTTCACCTTAATCCTCCAGTCCTCCTTCGCATGATTAATATCCTTCAGAAAATCATATTTTGAAAACATATTTTTTGGTCGAAGAAAAAAGAAGTAAAGCGACTATGATGCTGATGTTGAAGATGAACGCGTATGTTTTGCTCGAAGAAAAAAGAAGAAAAGCAACCACTGATGTTGAAGATGAACGCGTATCAGGCAGCAGCAACAAAAGAAGAGAATATAAGAGGAACGAATAAAAACGTTCTGTGCGCAATGTATTTTGAATACTTTGACATGTATTTATTTAATCATTTAACTAAATTTATTTAATCATTTAACTAAACCAAAGCATAAAGAAGGTCATCATTGTCAGCATTCAAAATTTAAAAATCAAATTTTGAATTTCTAATTTTGAAATCTTGAAATTTGAAGACATTCAGGTGCCCTTTATTGACTTGTTTGCCACCAACACTCATAAGCGATCTCTACCATTGATTTAAAGTAACAAATCTTGTCCATTGAAAATAATATATTTTTTTTGTATTTATTATATTACCATTAAAGGAAACTTTTTAAAATTGTGTAGTGTGAACACAAAGATGAGATTGAACCACAGTGTGACACCTCATCAAGGTTTCCAAAGATTGGAATTCCTTTATAATATAAGATTTATCCTTAAATGAAATTTTAAATGCAATTTTCAAAAATAAGATTTCTAATTTTTTCAAATAAAAAATATGTAAACCTTAAATATCTTAATTTATTATGTAATGCAATTTTAATCTAAATCTTTGACAAAGAATATTTTATTTCTTTTACATATAATCTAAAAAGATAAAATCTATCCTAAACTTGATTTAATCCCATGTTTTTCTCTCTCTTTATGATATCTTCCATATCTTCTCTAATCTTTATGCAATCTTAAATTATCTTGAATATTGATCCCATGCTTTTCTCTCTCTTGATGATATCTTCCATACCTTCTACAATCTTCAATTATCTAGAATATTATTTTAAATCAGAATAAATATTATTCTGAAATCTCAAACAATCAGTTCATTAGTAATTTAAAGACAATAAAATATTTAAAAAAAAAAGACAATAAAATATTATTACTTGTTGGAGATTATATGTAACGGTATATTAACTATGTAATGGTATATTAGCTATGTAACGGTATATTAGCTATCTAACGATATATTAACTATGTAACGGTATATTAACTATGTAACGGTATATTAGCCGTTATGAGAATATCTTTTGTAACAGTATTTAAGGTGTTGAGAATATCTTTTGTAACAGTAGATAGGGTGTTTACTTTTCTAACCATAGATAGGGTTCTTACATAAGGTAATTAATATACCATTACATAGTTAATATACTGTTACATACAATCTCCAACATCACTTAAATTAACATTAAATTAATTGTAATCATCGAAACATATTTTCAATCAATTAAACAATTGGGGTATAACAAATATCCACCAAAGTACTCTTTAAATACGTTTTCTCTCATCAAATTTGTTGTTTACCTTATGCTTTTGGTATTTGATGTTGAGGATTTCAATTTAAAAGGCCTCCTTTCACCTATGAGAATCCCTTTTAGTGCTTACGGAATTCCTTTGAATTTCTATTTGAAAATACTTTCTCCTCTCCTTTAGATTGAAAGCACCCTGGGAATTCTTTTCTCCTTTGGTCATTTTTCTGGGATAAGATGAGTATCTATAGACAAGGTTCTGGTTCTGGTCTTGGCTGATATGGTGGTGGAGAGATACCCAAAAGGAAAAGGCCTTGATCGAGAAATTACTTAGATCAGTTCAATATTGGTTTTACAACAAGGAGTAATATTTCCGCCATGTTATTCCGATAAATTATAGGACTGCAAGAATGTCGTCGTCTTGATCCTGATACCCTAACAATAATCTCCATCGTCATAAATTGGGAATTAATTCCCACGTAGTTATAGTTAAGTTATTTTTCTTTAGGGAAAAGTTCACCAATACATCTGGTTTACTCCAAAATCATTTATGCTCCTGTGATTTTTTTGTATCACATATATCCCTGTGATTTGTAAAAAGTAAAAAAATCACAGCGACATATGTGATAAAAAACACACCCTTCTACAAACCACATGGGTACAAAGATGAATGAATAGTGATAAAGGAAAAGAGAAAAATAGAATCATAACTATTCAAAGATGAATAAATTAAAATAAGAAAATAAATAAATAAAATAACATAATTTTGAGATGATGGAGATAAATATATATATCAAGTGACTTGAGAAATATTTTTCTCTTTTTGCTTTTTGACTACTTAATTATAAAAAGAAAAAAGTTCTTAAACTATAATAACTTAAATTATTTCCAAATTTATGGGAATGGGTGGCGGTAAAATAATGGCCTTTTAACCTAAGTTTCACTACTCTTCTGTTATTATCTTTTTACATGGATAATTGTTAGCCCTATTACTGCTAAATAAAAAATAAAAACATTAAAAAAAATTGTAAAATAAGAAAATTATTTATATTGTAAAATAAATTTGAAATTTAGAAATAAATTAAATGAAAAATTATGTGAACATGATATATGGGAAAAGAGTTCAGCATTTAATATTTATACGGTGGAAAAAGATATATATAAAATAAATTTGAATTTAATAAAAAATTATAGACTAAACAATAAATATTTAAAATTATAAAAATACATTTATAGTTGATAAAAATTATTTAAAATTTCAAATTTAAAAGAAAAAATAAGAAATGTCATAATTTATACTTTACAAAATATAAATTAAAATTTTAACATAAAAATTTTAAATATACATGTATAACCAATTAAAAATATATATAAAAATCATAAATTAAAAAAAATTATATAAAAAATATGTATAATTAATATAAAAAGTTTTAAATTTTAAATTTAAATAAAAGATGACGTCTGTCATTCTCTAAAAAAATTATTAAAATTTAAGAACTATAAAAATTAAAATTTTAATTTAGACATAAGAAAGAAATTAAACTTTCATTTTTTTATTACAAGAGTGTAATTAACACAAATACTTGCAAAAAATATTTATTTATATAAAATGTTGACAGTTAGAGGTGGAAAACTGGGCTCGGCTCGGAGGGCCCGCCCGCCAATATATTTTTATAATTCAATTGAAATTTTATCTTTATTCTTTTATAATTAAATTACTAAATATGATTTCAATTTTTGTAAATACAAATTTGTGAAATTCCAAAGACTAACGACACTAATCATTGCAAAAAAAAATTGCAAGTATAAAATGCTAACAGTTAGAGGTGAAAAACTAGGCTCGTCCCGGAGGGCCGACCCGCTAATATATTTTTATAATTCAACTGAAATTTTATCTTTCTTCTTTTATAACTAAATTTCTAAATCTGATTTCAATTTTTGTAAATATAAATTTGTGAAATTCCAAAGACTAACGACACAAATCCTAGCAAAAAAGAATTTATTTATTATTAATTTCTTTTGCCTTTATTTTATTCATCCGTTTTCGACGGAATACATTTTCCGTCAAAAATCTTCGACGGAATCCATTTTCCGTCGAAAAACTTCACAAAATCAATTTCTTTTGCATTTATTTTTTTCATCTATTTTCGACGGAATCCATTTTCCATAGAAAAACTTTACAAAATCAATTTCTTTTCGAATTTATTTTATTCATCCGTTTTTGACGGAATTCGTTTTCCGTCAAAAATCTTCGACGAATTTCCTTTTTCATCGAAAAACTTCACAAAATCAATTTAATATCCACTCTACATTAATAGAGTAAGCATGAGATTTTACTCAATAATAATGTTAAAGAGTATGCTAGTAAGTAGTAACCTTTTTTTCCCAATGTATTTAGTTCCTACACAATTCACTTATATACTTATTTATATCCTCATTTCCATGTATCTATTTTTTAAGAAAATCGAAATTCCTAATTCTCTGCCACATTTTTTATTTATTTAAATGCAACTTGGATCCAAGAAATACTAAACAAAATACTGTACTAGTAAAAAAAATGAACAAAGAAATGTTGTATTACACAACAAGTGAGAGTTGTAGTAAGCGGTTAAAAGTGACTATTTGCACCCCAAAGTTGATCATTGGAGAAGCATGGGAATATCTTTTTTTTTTGGTTGGATAAATTACTAGTATCCTTTACGGTAGACAATCTCGTTCGGATTAAGACTTTAAATCTCTTCCCAAGATGGTACTAGAGAGGATCGAACGCATATTTATCTCTCACCTACTTAGCTCTCATACACTAACTGAGCTATTATCATTTAATTATTGGTAATACTTTTAGCCTTCACCACACTTGCGTCCAAATTGGTAAAGCAATATATATAAAGGGAAAAGTGTTTATCCTTTTAAATGACACAACTTATATCCTTTTACTCTCACAAATAAGTGGGACCCACACTTTTATTTTTTTTGTCAACTCTCTCTCCTCCTTTATCTATCTCTTCCTCTCTCTTAAAATGACACAACGTTACATCCTTTTAAATGACACACACTTTACCCATATATAAATGAAGATGAAAATGAGTTGCAATTAACTAAAAGGGAAAAGTGTTTATTTTTCTAAATGACACAACTTATATTCTTTCATTCTCACAAAGAGATGGGACCCACACGTTTATTTTTTTTTTGTCAACTTTCTCTCCTCCTTTACCTATCTCTTTCTCTTTCTTGAAATGACACAAATTTACATCTTTTAAAATGACAAACACTTTATCGTAATTAAAATAAAATAAAATAAATGAGCTGCAATTTGATGGGATCCAGAATTGAGGTTACGTGTCCGGAGCAATGAGCCCAGGCCCAAACTTAAGTCTCTGTCCACTAACACGCCCAAACAAAAAGAACAAAGTAACAAACAAAACTCGAAGGGTTTTACGAGAAAACATAGGGAGAGAGAAAGGAACTGTTCTGAATTGGTTCCACTATCATGAAATTCATTCAATCTTTCATTGGTATTCTTCTTCTTCAACATCATCATCATTTCCATACAGAAACACTTATTTCAGAATTTAACCATCAAGTTCATTTTTTTTTCAGCTCGAACCCGTTTTTCTGGCCGTGGCGGTTCATTGGGTCGGGTCTCGGGGCTCCGATTCTTCTCTGCTTCCACCGAAGAGTACTCCAAGAGGAACTACGCTAACAATGTCGCTGAATACAACACTGTCTTGAGTTCTATCGCTGCTCAAAGAAGGTATCTCCACTTTTTTTTTTAAAAAAAAATTTGTTATTATTATTATTTTTAATATTTTTTTTGGGTTTATTGGATTGTTTGGTAGGAATTTCTTGCTGAGGGATGTGTACGATGATATGATGCTTGATGGGGTGAAGCCAACCCGTGACACTTTCCATTCCCTTGTTGCTGGAACCATGAAAGGTTCTAGAATGCAAGATGCTTTCTACTTCATGGACCAAATGAAAATCATGGGTTTGGTTCCTGATGTATGTACTTTTGTTCTCTTCATTAGTTTGCTTGTGTATGTATTTTACATTTATGTTGTTTGTGCTGGGGAGGCTTGGAATGATGCTATTAAATGGTTATTTAGTGAATTTTGTTGATGACTGTCAGAAACCTATTTGGTTGCTTGGAATTTTAGTTAGTTGCTGACATATAATGTGTTTTGAAGTGGAGCTCTTAGAACCTGTTCTGCTTCTTTTGCCTTGTTTCTTTCCAACTGAAATGTGATTTGAATGTACTTTAGGCTTAGTTCTATATCTTCAGTGTGCTAAGTTTAACCTTTTTTTTTTGTTCCTGTCTTTCCATGTTATAATAGCTATAACCTTGAGTGATAACTAAAGTTATAGAGGTTATTTTCTTTATAGAGGTTATTTTCTTCTTTAGAATCTTTCCATGCTTGCATGTGTTGGAAGATAATTTGGTAGTTTGGTTATTTTTGTTTCTTGGCTTCAGGTCAGAAAAATGTGGGTTGAGTTGGCTGAAACTAGATGCAGGCTAGTTTGTAATTTACAATATATGAAACGGTGATTGGGTGTATGGATGGCTGGATCACAGTGGCTGTTGGTTTTTAACCCGTTGTGAAGTTAATGCCACTTGCAGTAGAGCAGAATCATTGTTCTAATTGTTTTCTCATATAGAGTGCATGCCACTTTCCAGTTTTTATGTTTCTAGATTAGGGACTAATTTCATATTGATGACATAGGTAACTTTATACAACTTTCTGATTTCAACTTGTGGGAAATGCCAGAACTCTGATCAAGCTATTCAGGTACCTATCACCCTCTACTTGCAGAGATGTTTTTAAAATTCTATTGCATTGGAAGTGTTTATTGCTTCCTTCTCTTTAGATGTAAAATATTTTGTTTGTTTTCCTTTGAAATGAAGATTTTGGAGGAGATGAAGCACATGGAAGTTAAACCAAATTTACAAACCTACATCTGCCTGCTACATGCTTGTGCTGCACATGGACGCTTAGACCGAGTGTATGCTATAATGCTACTTCTTTTATTATTGAATACTTCCTTCACTAAAAATCGCTTTTGCCATCCATTCCTCCCTTAAGGACTCCATTGTTTGTTTTTACCAATGCTTAGTTTCGTGTCATTCTATACCCAAGGGTTGGTGTTTTATTTTTTCACATGTTATGTGTGCTACTCTTAATGGCCTAATAAATAGAGCCTGCTTGCCAACAATTTATATCCTTTTTTCCTTTTGGGTAAGGTAAGGGGATTTCCTACTTATAGTTGTCCTTTTATTTACCCAAGTGCATATCGGCATCATCGAGTCTCCGTTTATACACTTATATTTTTTGAAATATTTAATTATTAAAATCTATTTATCCAGGTATGCAATTGTCCGTGATATGACTGCAGCTGGTCTGGGATTAAACAAGTTCTGCTATGCTGGGCTTATAGTTGCACACAAGAACAAAAGACCTGTTACTGATGATTTTCCAACAAAAGTAGTTATTGTATCTATTTCTTGATTTGACATGCATTTATGCTGTAGTTATCCAGTGATCTTTAAACTTATTATTCTGTGGAAAAAGGTTATTGACTTTGTGGAGAGGTCGAAGAGTTGGTATTCAGTTGAAACTGACAGTGCCAATGCTGAGAATGTGATGATGGGTGTTTCAGATGAGGAGTTATACAACTTACCAACAGCTGAATATGTTCATAGGCGAGGATTTGTAAATAGGCCTTTCACAGCATATCATGTTGCATTTAATGCTGCTGCAGACCTCAAGAATGTTGAGGTATGAGACATGATGTCTGTAGGAATTTTGATGCTATTGTTAAATGGTTCTCGCTATGCTTCTCCTCTCTTCTTCTGATACTGCCTCTGTGTGACATGAAATCATTCAACCACATTACTGTGAGATGTTGGATCAGATTATCAGCATCAATCCTGTAGTTGGTTGTGCATGATATTTGAATCTGGACGTCCTTTTGGAGTTTAACTTTCCTGGTTAATAGTTAGTGTGTGTGTGTTTTAAACTATTTTACCAACATAATCTTGGCTCACTTACAGCAAGGAAAATTAGTAGTTTCATGTCATTTTCTGTTAAACCAGAATGTACGTGTTAATCTTCCTTTACATAGTAGACCTTCTAAAAGTTCTCTTATTATGATTACACTCTGTACTGACCAGAAAGTAGAGATTGAGAACAACAGTGATATAACTTAAGGGTACCATTAGATTATATGCTTTCTGGTATGGACTGATAAACTCAATTAGCACATTACCACCATCCTCCAATGAGCTAGGTCAAAGGCATAGTTACTACCAGGAGTTCAAAAATTAACCAGTTAATTATCTATTAAATTTGAAATAGACCTATCACAAATAAGCAGGTGTAATTAAACCCAGAAGTGTGGCATTTTTTCTGGAAAGGAAAAAGTAACATTTAAAAAAAATTGCCTCCTATATGAGATTTGTAGTTTTATATTTTGAATATCAATAATGAATATGTCAATGAAGGCTTGAAGGAGCTGTATATATGCTGCTACATTTTTTATTGTATCAGAGCCAATGTCTGATTTCAAATCTGTGTTTTATGCAACAGTAACCTGTTTCCCCCTTATATTATTATATTTTGATCAAATTTAGGCCCATTAATTGCAGGTTCTCGTTTATATGTACAAATGTGCCATTTGTATATGGTGGTTAAACTTTAGTAGAGTCAAGCTTGAAAATAAAAGCTTAGTAAACTTTCAATGATTTAACCTGATGATTTCCTCTCATTCACTTTGACATTTTCCATTATTATTTCTACATTTCTGGTTTGTGATGTCATCAAACATAAAATGTTTCCTTCTGTCTGTCCACCTGAACTGTTTGACATATTTGGTTTTCTTTTCCTATTCATAATTGATTTTATTTTTACATTTGTTAATGCCTAACTTTTTTCTTGTTTTAAATTGTCTTTTAAAATTTGCATGGTTGATATCTAACTGCGGCAGTTGACGGACACACTTTTGGAAATGCTGAACAAGGATGGGAAAACCCCTGATATCTATATTATGATCCAAGTAATTAGGTAATTAATTATTGGTTATTAATTTCTTTAGTTTGTAGCATTCAGATAACTTGAGAATATGCATACTACCAAACTACAGCTTTGTGTTGGTATGTAAATTAACCAAGGCTGTGAGATGGAATTTATGCTTGCTTTAATTTAGACACTAATTATATGAATCATTAATGTGCTGATTAATTGCTTCTCTTATGCTTGCCTTTGATGCATGTCGTTATCAAGGCTTTTATGTGCCTTATCGTTGTCAAAGATGTATGGTACCATGCAAAAAATCTGCATAATTTAATTGTGGATGATGTGGTGGCACCATGTTGAAGCAAGATGGCCATGTTATAAAAAAAATACAAAATCTAATAGAGACATTTATAGAAAATTATAATGTAAATACAAAGACTTATTAGTTTATAATTATATCAAGAAAAATTTTCATATAATCAGTTTTTCTAGCAAATTAACACCATAAAGTGTCGCAAACAAAATGCTATAAAGGAAAGAACACACGGTCGCAAAACAATCAAATGAAAATTACAATGTCATTGGAGAGAACTAGCAGCAGTCCATAAAATATGGTGATAATCAGCCTCCTTAATCTTCTTTTTCCTTCTCCTCTTAATATCAGTTAGAGATTGATATACATCCATAGGACCTTTGATATTTTTGGTAGTTTCCTTCTTCCTATTGCTAATGCTTACCAACTGATGCCCATTCATAAGTCTCGAGTAGCTCATGTTTCTTCATCACCACCGAAACTTAAATCTTCAAGATCAGCTAGAAACAACAGTTCCTTTGTCTTTGCCTTGCTCCTAATTGAGAAGAGTACAGATGCAGAGAAAATTGTTGGATGGATGTTTTCCTATAGGGTAGTTCTTTTCTTTTCTCTTGCCGGGAAGTGGCTAGTTGTATGATAATGGATAGTATTTGCCATTTGGCCATTCAGATTGAATGGAATTTAAAACTTACGTTAAACAAGTAGCTTTTTTTATATTTGGTTAACTCGTTAATGATTTCTTAAAATCTACTGTTGCTTTTGAAGGTTGCCTTCAAGGAATAAATTTTTGGTACTATTGCTTGAATCTTTGGTATAGCAGTAGAACCAAAGATTTATTCGCCTTCAAGAGGTCAAGGGTTGCTTTTGCAATGTGAATTAGTTCTTTAAAACCAAAAAAATATTAATGCATATATCAACATCAACATCACCTTTATCCCAAATTAATTGGGGTCGGTGGTAGATGAACCCACATGAAAGATATAAAATTATAGAAAAAATAAATAAAAATAAAAAGAAAAATAAAAATAATATATATATATACATATATATGCATATATAAATATATAAAAGTGAAAAAGAAAGGGACAAGAAGAAGTGGGGGAAATGAAGGGGAAAAGGACTAAAAAGGGACCATCTGGAACATAGGAATAACCGCGGGTCTAACCCTCCACCATACTTATAGCTTTTCTCCATTCCATTCTAAGACACACCGTCCGCCAATCTATATCCCACTCCATTAAATCTTGTTTTACTAC